>MU912394.1:34264-52548 GCA_036418165.1 Cooperia oncophora
AGAAAATCTGGCAGTAGCAAAGAGCCGCTTGAACGCATGAATTCGGTGAGTCTTAGAGCAAACTTTTCATCACCTCAACTTCAACTTCAATCAACTTTTCATATGAAACGACACATAAGAGGTTTTTGTTATTTTCAGATAGGATATACGAACAGGGCCCTCATGTCACAACGGGTTCGGCGCTAGTGTAATTGTGGCGGGGACACGTGACGTGCTTAGGCTGCACCCTTTTCGGTCATTAGTGCTCAGTAAGACTGAGCTCGGCATTATTTAGATTGAAGGGGGACAGGCAGGTCTGAGTGTGACTCAAATAAGGATGCTAAGATACTGAGAACGAAGGACGGCGGAGGACGAAGTAGAAAATAATTCATCCAAGTGTCTCAAATAGAACCCCTTGGCAGGGGCATTTGTACAATGTACAAGCAGAGAGCGAGCAAAGGTTGTGATCAGACTGTGAGGTCACCGGACTGTGACTTATGGTCGACATGGTCGCCGCATTTGCTCTCAGCTGATTTTTTATGAGCAACCATGTTCTGCCAATGCTCTTTGGCGAGTCTTGGTTATTATGGCTGGGTGAAGCAGTAAGCGAGACCAATAGAATGTGGCTCGGGCCGATGAGAGGAACGACGGCATGGGTGCTCTTATCACTCGCGTCGCGAAGTGGTGCAACCGCTGCCATCGTGGAAAAAACTCTCAGCTCACGGAAGGACAGCCATCTTATTTGACCGTTAGACGTGCATTTGAGCCCACACTCTCTATACCGTCCCCCCCATCGCGCCTCAGTGCATTAACGAACGGCTTTTGTTCAAATCGCAGCAGATGTACAAGACTAGTGTTTCACAAGCTTCTCGTTCTACTCATTGGCTAGAATGCTTCAGGCAGCACAGTTCCGGGTTGTTGATCGAGGACGGCCTGTGAGGAGCAGTTACGATGGAACTATTGCCACTGCAGCTGATGCGAATGTAGATTCAATACGAGAACGTGTTGGAATGATTTCGCTATCGTCAACTGACTTGAGGTACATTGATTTGTTTTTCTTTGTGGTCTTGACCATGAATTTGGTAACTACGCAGGTAGCGTGGGGTAAAGGGGCAACATGATTGTCAAGGGAAAGAGACGTTGAATGATGACCACGCATTTGAAGTCAGTGTGGAATGAGGATTCGATAAAGGGCTGCCGTTGGGTGTCAGGAATCATCACGCTTCTCATACACTAACCGTTTCATGTTGTGCAAGCAGCAAATAACCACTAAACTTCCAGAAGAGGGGGAGATGAGTCATATGTTCGTGGAGGTTTAGGAGCTATCTAGACTCGATCTTTCAAAGCCGGACCTTTAAAGCACATCAGTTTTCTGTCTTGAGGGCGCGTTCCGCAATGAACTAAAGCTATACCCTCTCAAACGCTTCAGGTAATCCGGTGAGTGAATTTAGAGGCTATACTGCATTCAAAAAGTGGAAATTTCCAAGAATTCCGGTAAGAGCTGAAGAGTTAGGCCCGTGCCAGCCCCAAAGTACTAGTATGAGCTGTTGACCCGTTTAGCGACTCTTTCCATTCCGATTGGTGAGAGTGGTGTGATAAAGGAAAAGAACTGATAACAGCAAGTGAGAATTCGTACGAACATTCTTCTTATCACAATCATGTGCGCTATTATCAGCAAGAGATATTTAATAGAGCATTTCTAACGGTTTTTCTGCCTTCTTCTCCACAGTTCTTACTTAGTACCTAGCCAGTCGTATTGCTCTATTACCTACCATCTGATCGCAAGTTTGCCTCTAAAGTGCTGTGCCTCGCCTACAGCGTTCTGAGCCTGTTGTTACAGTCTGTTTCGGTGTGGATGAGGGGGCGTTCCAGGCCGGATGAGTACGGCGCGGTGCCAGAGCCTTTCCACCAGTTGTTGAAGCGACCAAGCGACAGGACTGTATCATGCCTTTCATGTCGTTTTCCACTAATTGTTGTTGTTTGCCCACTTCAACAGCTGATGGAGAATGGACTTGGCGCCGCGCCGAACCATTCTTCCTGACGACACGCCTCTTCATCCGCAAAAGTAATATATAGCAGGCATTACAACTTTGCCACAATATGTTGTATTCCGCACCTATTGCAGAACGCCCATACGTTGTTTCGGCCTACAAACCTCTTTGATAATTGAGTTTCAGCATTGTCTGCGCTTTCCTCTTTCGCGATAGGACCATGCCAAAAAGCTCAAGTAATCACGTCAGACAGAGATCCTGTTAATTTTTTAGGCGAATATCATCGTGCACACATCATCACATGAAAGCAGCCCATATTCGATTGAATTCGTGGTGAACCTATGGTGGAATTCTTTGATATATTCCGTTCACAACCTTTCCTCGATATTGAAGTTTTCTTGATAACAACTAAATTATAGAGAATGCAGTCTCCTGACTCCTCTGGCCACGGCAATGAGTTTCGCGAAAAGGCAACGAAGAGCCAACAATCTGCATGTAGAAATGCATGCTCCCAAGAGCAAGAGGGTAAAGAAAATGTAGTGCCGAAATGGATCCCTCCCAAACTGCCATTTAGCTATGAAACAATGGTTGATGTCACTACTGAGAAACCAAGTGGAACTGTATGCACTTATGAACCGCTCAGTTTTCTTTTTTTTGCCAAAGGACACCCATCGAATTCGCCCGCGCTTGATAGGGCGTGCCTGCGACAACGCGCAACAGGCGAAATGAGCATGTTCCTTGGTCGTAAGGTGACCGAAGCAGCTATAAAGGATCTAGTGCTACCAGTAGACGCTTACGCAAAATTGGCCGCACTAGTGCCGAGCGCGACAGGGTCGGCAAACGTACAGACATTGTCCTGACCGTCTGCCCAGTGTTCTTCTAAGAGTCGTTCCTTGAAGAATGTTAGTGACTTACCCATTCTCTTGTCCATTTAGTTGTCACACCTTTTTCATCACCCAGTGCTCAATCAGCATTTAATAGAAAAGCCTACCCGCATGGTGCTGCATAGTAAAAATCAGAGAGGATCATGTCATATGCTTTGCCCCGATACCAGGAGTCCACAAAATACTTGTTGCAGATGATCTAATCAGGTGAGCAACACGGTTCTTCACGTTATGTTATTTATATGAAAAAAAGTGTGTCTTCTTTAATCGACCTTTAGGCACGCTCCGACCCAAAGCTGAGGAACTTAGTGCACCGAAACAGAGTTCAAATATGAGGAGTGCTCTGATAGGGAGTGGGGCGCGATTGATGGAGGCGAAATGTTTGCTGGAGCTAGTATCTGATGACGTTGCGCACAGCCCTACGAAGCGTTGGGCAGTTTGGCCGTATGCCCTCCGCCCTTACACCAGTGAGGCTGCCAAACCCTTCAGCAGTCGTGTCCAGTGTTTTTAAAGACACACTGTACGTTACTGTGCTCCTTTCTGTGTGTAAGACGGCACAGGTCTGTACCACTGGAACTGTAGCGCTTCCGCACTTTGAAAGTGCGTGACAGCAAAGCAAGAGGCTATAGCTTCATATGCTCGTCAGTCCGTCGAGGCGTTGCCGTTTGCCCACAAACAATGGCAGTGCATCGCGCGCTAGTCTTGCTCTCCCACTTAAGATGCGCCAGCAACCCTGAAACGAGACAAATTGTGAAATGATCGCGACTTGGAAAAGATTCTTGTCAAGACCAGTTAACCACCATCAGCCAAATCAGCCCCCTCATCGGCGACAAGTACAGCGCTCTTATGAAATTCTCCCGTGATGCTGTATCTTCACGGAAGAGCATCCGATCATCGCACACCCTTCGCTTCATTGTCGCGCGTTTTCGAGTGGGCATGTAGCACAACTTTCTAACGGTAGTACTGCCCACATACCACGTGGAAAGAATTCCAGGTGATGGGCCGTACGTCCCTGCGAACGGCGAATATATATGACTGATTACAGATCAACTGCAGATGAGTTTCGCGGAAACGGAACAGCGAAGAACGCAACTGGCGCTACTCTGGAGAAGACATGCCTCCAAAAGCAAGACAGTAAAGATAGTGCTGTGCCAATATGGATCACTGGTGTAATGGTGACGCTACAATCACCTTTGACCATGTTCATGCGAGAAGCAAAACAATAGGCCCAGCAATAGCAAGCAACAGGTCACGGGATCGGACCACAGCAATAGCTGGGGTCCAATTCAGGTGACCTGTTGCTTGTTAGACGCGCAGGGAAAAACTTCATAACTCCATTCAAGGAATCTTTGTGTAAATTTGGAACACAGATTTGAGATCAGCGTTCAAAACTAAGTCTCGTAAAATATGACATCATAAATCGCCACTTCGACCTAGCGACCATCTCCAGTAAGAGTGCACTTTGCCATCCTACCTATCATATTGACCTTTTCGAGAGGAATTGATACTATACGAAAGAATAACTGCTGGGACACCCCGACAACATGGAATCGTAAGAAATATAACAGCAGAAATTTTTAGGAGTTCCCTATGTATTACTGGTGGAATGAGGTTTCTCGAACTGGGACAATGGATAAATGTACTGTGTGAACCGCGCTGTCGTAGGGAATACGACGACATTCGACCACCTCATTTCTCCCATGTAGCTACCAAAATATGCACAGTTCCGCAACATCATCCTCCCGTAGAGCCATGGGATCAACGCATCGTTCATAATCTGCTCCAGGTAGAAGTTCGATTTATTTGAATGGTTTTATCTGCTAGAAGCTGCACGATGCTTATAATGAACCGCTTTAGATATTCCTTCGTTGTGATCTGAGTGTCCCAGGAAATGTGAAGCGCATTCAAGTTGGCAACGAGAAGTACTTTTTGTTGAACTGCATGCATAAAATTCCGGTGAGTTTTCCAGTCAGGCAGAAATTCCTTGCCCATGGTCGCATTGCAGCGTTAGTTTCACTGTTTATAGATGATGGCACCAGCTAGGCGACTGGAAGGATTGATCGATGCAAAACTGACTGCGAAAAAACAAATCGGGTATGTTCATTCCATCTGTTGAATTGCTCTTTCAAATAACCCTTTTTAGTATGTGGGCAACACGGAAGAAGCGTGTCAACGATTGTGATATGTTCCTCCTAGATTCTGAAGATATTATTGAGGTTTGTATTATACATATGGCTTCGCAAAGCTGTCTAAGAAACTGGTTGAAGGCACGTCCCGTTACCCCAAATGGTGGGTTGTGAGTCTCAGATGCTAATAACGAAGTACTTAACTCGAAAGTGAGGAAAAAGCAAAAAGTATCATACAAAGTGTCCTAGATGGGACTTCGTGACGAACCAAGATTGTGCGTTCGTACGGCGCTGTGAAGACAGGTTCTTAGGAGTTATCACTTCCTGGTATTGTAAGAACATTAGGTCTTTCTCCTTATCGTGATTGCCATATCACTCTTTCGAAGGGTCGAGTTTATGGTAGACGCGGCCATCCTGGCGCGTTTAGCGAAGGGAAGATACTAGACGCCGCTAGGAACGTAGAGGTGACGGCTGATCAAGCCACCCTTCAGTTTAAGTCAAGCTGCCCTCCTGATTGGTCCCTTCGCTCCGCTCTTCGTCCAGTATATCAGTACCGTCCTACATGATACAGCATGCAGTCCGTATCCATAGAGCCGTGCAACGCGAGGAAGCTGTATCAACTTAAGTCTCCGTCGATTGTCCCAAACAACCATCAGGAGCGACGGTAACAACCGAGCCTCCTAAACAGCTAGGAGGGAAGGGAGGACATAGCGTTCTGGGACGTCGGCGGGGTTCGTCCCGGTAAGCTGGGGCCGTACTTACCTTCTTCTTCATAGTTATTTTCCATAATTATTTCGTAGTTATTTGTTACTGGGAGTAGTAAATAAATTAAATACTAATGTGTATTCCCCTCAGAGGTATTGATATTGCCTTCATTTTTTGTATGTCGGCTTCAGGTTCGAGTTGAATGGTAATGGCCTCATAGGCCCAGAGAGCAGTAGTTCTTAGGTAAGCCGCGTGGTTTGGGTGTAGGTAGGTGGGTATCATCAAGTGTGGCCGAGAGCGCATCGCTCAGGCAGTAAGGGCGCATAAGTTGCGGATAGCAATAACAACGCACCCGCGTGGCAACATCGTTGACGAGCGAAGGCTGCGTAAGTCCCTTGTACGTACAAACGCCGAGCGCGACCGCAGGTGAGCCATAGTGCTCAGATGGTATGCAGAGGGATTGAGTCTCACCCGTTGTTCCTTATCACTCTCACCATTCGGAACGGAAAGAGCTGGTAACGGAATGATTGCACCATCAGGTACCGTTACAAATAAAAGTTGGGTGTGGCATGGATCAGCGGGCGCTGCATTGCCTTCGTCTTGAGCGGTTGGCTTATTTATCAGGTATTTTTGAGCCGCAAGAGTGATAAATCATCTGTGCTTGTGGACTGGGTTACCTTGTCCAAGGACGCGTTTGCTCACCAAGTGACGCAGGACATGCCTTCAAAGCCACCATTCAGGACGGCGAGGTGGGGAAACGAGGAAACGGCGTCACTGACGTGCCACTCCTTGCCTTTTTCACTGCCTCAAACGTTGGAAAGAGGGGGTGCATGTCAACGACGTCGTTTGCTGGCTCCACCCGCCCGGCATTCTCGATTAGAATTATTCGGGGAGTGCTGTTCTACACTTTCAGATCAACGAAGAGCCTGTCATCGAATGCGATTGAAGAAATGATTTTTTTATTATTCGTAGAGAATTTAGTTAATTTGTTCATGTGCTTCTGGGTTTGTATTGTTTCCAAATATGTTCATAATTTAGGTTTTCTGTTAGAAGTATAACTTTTATTCCCGCCTCAGTCCTTGCTGGTGAAGAGCTTACTTTCAGAACATTTTTCATTACAGGTCTCCTTATAGGTATTCTATGTATTCTGCTTTGATAATATTTATGATTTTGTACATAAAGATCAGTGAAGGCTCATAAGATCAATAAGATGTGAAATTTTGAATGCGCTGCCCATGATTACAAATGGTGAGAATACCACAGTGATAAGTTACGCCACCGCACAGCAGTATCACTACGCTTAGCTCTCAACCTTTCTTCTTAAGAGGAACACGGAATCTTTTCCTTTCTATCACTGATGATTTATTACCAGACCGGGGCGGGAACTGTTGAGACTGACTTGAGCATCAGCTGGCATTCGCACGTGTGTCGCTGTATGGCCTAGCAAACATGAGAATTTGGCACTTTATCCTTTACTGCCCAGTCATACCAAATCAGGCCGCTGATGACCGACTTTTTTCTTCTAGAGCAGACCTGGCTAGAAGTTGTATCCTGTGGTAGCTTGATCTACTGAACACGTCACGTCCGCTTGGCGTCAAACCTTTTGGCGCCCGCTACTCAGGCACCAGAGCCAATGAGCCAGAACATACTAGCATTGCTAAAAAGTTGTTTCCAGGGGTAGTTTGAACCAGTGGATACAAACATCACATCATTTAGGTCTGGAAACGCCTGACGCCCATGTCACGAGCGACTCATCGCCTGTTCCGCCGCGTGTAGCACAGGACCCTTCCTAGTCGCCTGTGGTAGCGCTGGCCTCTACAACCTACGAAAGGCGGTCGCGAGCGCTGTCTTTAGCTGCCTCATCTATTGGGGACGAGATATGCTGACAGTCGTGTCTGTTCGTGCAAGCGCCAGCCATACTGTGTATGACCAGCATGTGCTCTCCGTCATCAGTTTGCTGACTTTGCCTTTATAAGGCCCCTTATGGTATCTTATCAACTGTTATCACTTCCTGCCACCCACCAATAGTGTTCCTGCCCGACCCCCTACATCACTTATAAGTTTGAGCGCTTTATCGCTATTTTGAAGAAAGTTATGAATTTCCGGTCAAACACACACACAAACATACACACACTCACACTAACAAACTTAGCGGATTATATATAGTAGGATTATTTTAAGATAACAAGGCTCATCTTAAATAGCCTTTTTGTGTTTGAAATAACAACACGAGGACCTACCTTGGAGCCATACTTCAGAAATAACTATAAGCGAAAACAAAACATCGGTGACAAACGTGTTCTGCTCTTTTACTCCTAACTAAGAAGCATATCAAGTCTGGTTTCGCAATGAGGAGCATTGTAAAGCGAGACCATTTGCGAGAAACCGGGTTCCGTCAAGAGTACAGGCCGTACATAGTTCTCATGGGGCGGTCTTACCGCCACGTTGGCGAGCGGTCTGTCGCCGTCGCGATCGATAATCTCTGATATGCCCATTCATTGAACTCTGTTGTTTTTTTTCAGCTTTCGAAAGCTAAATTTAAACTTCACCTGGCTTTGAAAAAGAAATGTGAAAATGTTTTACTGATGCATGATTTTTTTGATGATTTTATTTTGCATGGTTTTAGTCAAGTATTGTACATTGAAAATAAACGAATTCATTCAATAAATGTTCAAAAAATGTGAAAATAAGAAGAAGAAACCCATTTTCTAAGGAAAGATTCGCGCCAAAATCATGCAGAATGTAATCCAGTTTCAGCAAACACCATTCCGAATTGCTGTCGGAAAAAAGAACAATTCCAGCTTCTACAAGCTAAATACAACAGAAATACAGCAAAAATACCGCAGAAATCAGCTGACTGGAAGCGTCAGCAATTATCGATCGGCGAGAGTCCAGACGGAAGAGTGAGTAGATGGTGCGGCGGCGTGTGTTCGAGCGCAGAGTCAATGTCAGAGAGCGCAGAGGCAATGATGATAATCGCCCCTTCCTTCCCACTGACACGCGACTGTCGGACCGCTCGCCAGCGTGGTCGTAGGACTGCCCCACCGTCCGATGAGAACTCCACTACACCTTCCCTATCTTGAACGAAGCATGTTAAATGAAAGTAAAACTACTGAAATAAGTAGTGAAAAGTTAGTTTTCTGAAAAACGTCAACAAACAACATTAGTCTCAAGGATAATGCGTATGGATTTCACTTCTAGATTCCTATTCACTTAGTACTGACAACATTTCGAGCATATGAACCCTGTTTGTCTTTATCATCACAGAAACGGCCTCTGACTTCTACTGAGAAAATTTGCAGTGGCTAGTGGGTGGATCAGCACAGTTTTCCAACCAGACATGAAAGACCATTAATCAAGCGTTATTGTGGGAATAACCCTGACAAGAGGTTTGCAGGTGCACTTCGCATGGTTGCGGCAGTAAAGATTATAACAAATAACAGGTTCCTGAAAATGTACAAACTACATGAAAGGATTCAAATTTACAGATTGTTTGGTTACCTAAGGGATAGCACTTACATTTTCACCATCGCGTTTATGCACACATGAGGGATCAATCCTAAAAACCATAAATGAGGAAATAAAAGGTCAGACAGTGAAAAGTGTTGCTCACCTTGAAAGTTTAGACTTCGTGCCATCGCATGGCTCGTCGAGATCATCTGAAAAGGTCAGCAAAATTCTATAGTACTTCACGAAAAGTTATCATTGACAATCGCATTCTCGTGCGCTCAATCACCGTACTAAACAGCAGGTGTATCTAGGGTTCAGACGGGCTTTGATAGCGGCATTGTGCGTGTCAATGGAAACTTTTTTGGCGCGTGATTGAGAATTTTGATATAAGTTTTTCGGTACAGTTTTCTGCTGTGACAATGCGGCCTATCTTTAAATTACAATAAGCAGGTGAATTCAAATACGCACTTTTGCTGCATCAAGTGGAGTTTACTTCGCCAAATGATGTGACAACACAATCGTAATATGCCACCGCTGGTGGGCGTGGCGAGCGGGCCCACCTATACCCACTGAGTGGTTTGCATGTTTATACCTACTCGAATATCAAGAATTTCCCACCATACTCAGGACGAATTATGCCTTCATTCCGTAGATACTGCTTCGCTTTCAAATCGTACACTTTCATACGTTGTTTCAGATAAGAAAAATACTCCTGAGACTTCCGCATGATCTGGAATTACACTTCTTCGAAGAAACACTTATACATTACGTCTACCATTACACCAATACAAACATGCGCAGTCCATATCAGACGGTACCAAGAGGCGTGGCTACGAAGGTCCATTTGGAAGAGAGGCAGAGACGTACATTCGTTGCGCTGCAGACGCTGGGGCGTGCCAGGGAGGGCGGCATTTGGCACGGCTCGTCATCCACTAACTCTTTAAGCGGGCAAGCGCCGACAGTTGGTGTCGAAGGTGCCGCGCGAAACGGCTGTACACATCTCCCTCTCTTTCGTATAAGCCTTCGTAGCCACAACACTTGCTGCCCTTCGATATGGACGATAATTGTACAAATCATTAATCAGAGAAAATGCATGGAATGCTTTCGGAACTATATCAGTTCATCAAATGAGGAAATTATAAAAGGATGATGCTAAATCGGCACCAGGACAAGTGTCACGTTGAGGATTCCCCTAAGCTTAGGGAGTGGATGACACTGGGCCGAGGAAACTTCTGACTATTGGTTTCTTCCACTTCACGCCATATATTTGCTCGGGATAATTAGCACGTGTAACAACCCCTGCTCGAAGGACCTTTTTCGGGGACGTGTTTCGGAAAGCGCCCCCCCCCAGTGCCAGAACGTGCATAAGCTAGAGCCATCTGCTTCCACACTGACACTACGCTAAATTGGTCAAGTGCCTGTCGTAAGAAGAAAGAATATCGTTCACTTTGTCCTTCTACCTTCTGGCTGGGTACATAAATCAATGTTACCGTGAACATGGACTTGTTAGAGTCTCTACTTTTGGGCAGCAAACAGTTCATATGGCTCGAGAAACTGCCATATGAAACCTGATCAGCAGAAAACGGACGAGAACTGACCTCTTCATGAGAAGGATATGCAGAACGCCAACGCGCTGCTACACTATCACACCACATCGTGCGACATTCGCATTTGAATCCTGCTCTGTTCAAATAGTTGCTTCCATAGTCGAAAAATAACTAAAAAGGATCACTAGACAGGTGAGCCTACATACCCCAACTGAGAAACTTTAGCAATTCCGAATTAGAAGGAATCAAAATCCCTCCTGTATACCTCGGTTCCGGCTAGAATGGGCTGAGTAGCAAATAAGATGGCTCGAGAGTGGTGAAGACGCAAATCGTTTTCAGCGTATCTTGAAAAAAAAAACAGAATGCTTGAATCATCACGAAGAGTTATTCGGGTCAAGGAACAGCCCATGCAGTATGAATGGCTGGATGTTCTGAAGTTTCGAATCTACTAGTCCACGCGCTGGGCCACAACTAGTTTTCAAAGCTACGATACCACAACCTTGTCCCCTTTTGTAAAAGTGACTGCTAGGGGAAAAAGGGTAGTGGCAAGTGACGTCATTCAATGCGCGTATGGTCCGATTTAAGACCAATGTTGAAACCCCAGCCGATAATTCCAACGCTTCGCCAAAAGAGGACTATGTTCTCCGATTACTCAGTCTATGATATAATTTCTGTTTTTTCAAGACGATTTTAGACTTCATGCTTGCCACATACCTTAACATAATCAAGTTTGGGAAGCATCCATGAGGAGATGAAGCGAGCAATATTGCCCTTCCTTGTTGGATCGATATAAGCTATATCGTTCAGTACGCTGAAGGCTTCGCTCTGCAAAAAAAATACTAGTAAAAGACCAGTAACAAAATTGACAGCAAGCTTAACAAGTTCTTGGAAAGTATGCTCATTCCCTCTATTGGATGCAATCTTTATGATGGTAGATCATAGCATAACAATTAGTCAGGGCGGTGTCAGTAGGGCGGAATGAGCTCACCGACGGCTACCCTGTACTACCAATGGAGACTGGTTGGCGATCAGGAGGAAGAAAACAACCATTGGTGGAAACACCGCGGGTGGGCTCACTCCATCCCTCTTGGAACCGTCCCGACTGATTGCGACGATATCATATGTAACTAGAGGGCTACTTCGCAAAACCCGCTCACCCTTATACGCCGTGCTGATGCCAGCCTCTCGTAGATCTCAGTTTCTTCAGATGAGTGCAGGCAAAAAGAGTAATCCAACGATTCCGCCCCTCTACTGCTCAACACTTTGCTCTATAATATGTTCACCATTGGCAATCCTAATGAGTATTCTTCTTGAGAAAAAGTGTTGAATCGTACTTACCCCAACTACTTCACCACAGAATTCAACAACAGCACAACCTGCAAAACACCACTATTTTGAGGTGAAATTAATGTTTCGACAGCGTAGTTTCGGACACATCAACAATAGCGCAGTTGCCTAATCAAATGCTCACTTTGTATTGAAACATTCCCCAGACTTCTTCTCCGTTTGTTTGTCATTTTTAGACCGTTCTTTTTCCTATTCACGCAGCAGATGCAATGGTCAAGTATGAAAAGGGCGTGAACTAACTTCAGGCTACGTTCTTGGGTCGGTGTTTTTAGCGTATTTCGATCGAGTAGGAATGTGTAGGTGTACAGCAGTGTTTCGAACACTAGTATAGTATGGATATCCATTTAGTGTTTTGGACGTACGCCAGCGCTTTCAGCGTACGCCGGCGTTCTCAGCATTTCCATAGGCAGTTTCGAGCTTCTGGCGGGTTAATTTTGAAGCGGTGACATACGCTCAAAACGCTAGATCGATACCTATACTTTCCTGGTCTCGAAACTCTCGAAACAAAAGTGTACGCTCGAAACGCTCAAAAGCTGCCATACGCTCAAATGACGCAGAATGTGAACGCACCCTCTACAGTACCACAGGAGAAAACAAAGACAGGGCTGGCTAGGACATCGGTATTCGGATGACACGTCTAATTGTAAGAAGTAGTGCACCTTTCCAATGAGAACTCATTACCATGGCATGATGTAAGAAGGAAAGTACAGCCTTGCTCGCTGCGGGATGAAGGGGCGTGTTAGGCCCATCAGCTGCTGAACCGAACGAGAGACAAGTCTGTATTATATCGTTCTATCAGTCATTACCCGCCAATTTTGTTGCTTATCGCTCCGCTTCAACAACTGGTAGAGAACGTTTAGGCTGCGTTTATACTTTGCGGCAGCGTAGCGTAGCGCTTCCAGCGTACGCCAGCGGCAGTGCCGGGGAGAGGATGCATATCGATCTAGCGTTCCCAGCGTCACCAGCGTCACGCTACGCTGGCGTAGCGAGGGCACGGGAAGCATAGCTATCGATCTAGCTTCACCAGCGTTTCTCCAGCGTTTTCCCAGCGCTTGCAGCGACGGGCTAGACAGGGGCTAGAGAGTATTGAACGTAGGAGAGTACAAAATATTCTCCTACTTTCGAAACATTCTAGCCCCTCTCTATAGCTCTCGATAGCTATGCTTCCCGTGCCCTCGCTACGCCAGCGTGCGCTAGCGTGCCGCTAGCGTACGTCAGCGCGCGCTGGTGACGCTGGGAACGCTAGACCGATATGCATCCTCACTGGCGCACGCCGGAAGCGCTACGCTACGCTGCCGCAAAGTATAAACGCAGCCTTACGCTGCGCAAGCGCATGCCACCCTGGCATGTCCCTTTATTGGCAGTGGACGACACTATGAGTAACGAGTGTTGCTAAACCGGATTGATAAAAGCCCGTGAGCTACTTAAATCGACATTATACACATGTAATTACATATCGAAGACCTCAGATTCTTACCTTGAGGTATATTGCTTAATGTACGCAGCCCAAAACCGAGATCGTCGCTTCTTCGAAAGACTTCGAATCTAAATATGAAATGGTTAGCAATTCACAGTTTCATTTCAGCATGTAACGTAAGCCCAGTTACACGAAACCGAACCTGAACGGAGCAGGAAGTGAAGTTGAACGCAGGGAATTCCTACATTGCCCTTTACAAACGCACTTGCTTCCGCAGCCCACAATCAATGTATTGAAAAATGTTGCATTTGAGTTAACAAAAACCCGTCCGTCACCCTGTAATGAGCATTTCGGAATATTCCTCTCCGTATACAAGTATACGAGTAAAAGCGGCCCGACTCAAAGTTTCAAGCTCTGTTCATAAAGCGCGACTCAAGCGAAACAGACGCGCGTGAAAATGGCGCGCCTAAGAATGACCATCCGCCGCACCACCTCCTGTCGCTGAACCGCTGCAACCTCCATCAGCCGTTAGCAGCTGCCCAGGGGTTGTGCAGCTAGGTTGGTCGCAGCCGGACAACTCATTATCGCGATTCTCAATCGTTCCAACTGCAATGTATGAATGTGGTCTTGGGGTACACAGTTGAAGATTCATCATCCAGTGACCCCATGGTTACAATAAGAAGTAGCGAACTCTCACAAGTTGAGTTGAGAAGGGGAAAGGGGGGATGGGTTATAAGGGACCATGAAAAACAGCTGGGTATTCCACTATGTCTCCTCACGACAGAAGTGCCAAGCATCCAGTCAGAAATATGAAAGGGACATTTGTGCAAATGAGTCTTGGTCCAGCAATTCACAAGGACATGCCAGTTCCGCAGCCAGCATCGTTATCCCTCCAGACGCGCCTGGCCTTAGTTAATGAAACGGCCCACCCAGGTGGAAGGCACCTGGGTAGGGCCGCACCACATTTTTGACCCGGGAAGGTACGGCATCGACCTTTAGCCACTACAGCTGTCACCGAAGATATGGTCTCAAACTCAGATGGAATTGCAGCGATGAATTGTAAGCACTAGAGAGATAAAGACCTGAGAACAAGAAAAACGTTTTTGTGACATTTTCTGCAAATTTCCTACAGCAACAGACAAAATTATATAATACTTACCATTATAGTACAGAAAGTGAGTCTATCATTTATTTCTCTACAAGAACAGAGTTCACCGCATATCAAGTCATCACAATCACATTTCACCTGAAAATTTCAGAATAATGCTTTTTTGAATGTGCACCTTTCACTCCGGATTCTCACAGTTTTTCAGGCTCGGATTTGTTGCGTTTCGCAAAAAGTGTTAACAGCAAAAACACTACGCGACAATAGACACTAAACGGGCACAGGTATCGAACCCCGGGGGAGGAGGACCCTGTAATCTCGAGCGAAGCTAATAAATGCTCTAGCATTGCCACTTCAAAAAAGGCAAAAATGGTTTATAGTTCCATTAGCTGCATAATCCCATAAGCTAACGATAGACCACTTCTCAGCAGCCTAGGAGAAAGCCCGCAAGGGTGATCAAATCCGTCACCGGAAGTTTTCTTCACCGAAATTGACTATGTTAGCCCTTGAAGCTCCTTCTTGAGACTTAAGGAATCCTCATATCCATAATGCTAGCAATCGTTTTCTTTAGATTCGTGCAGCAAAAAGGGGCGGGGAGGAATGGATAGAAGGGCGTGTCATTTTTTGTAGCCTGGTGGCGGGAGTTTACAAGCAGCCAGCTCTCCACAATCTCCCTAATATCAGTGACAAGACCAATAGCTTGCGCGTCCCCTGTAAAGGCCTTGTCACGCTGACAAATTTCTAAATGAATGCCCCCACCTCGAACTGCGCCTACCCTGTACTCGCTTTGATACACGATTTTCCTTGAACATTGAAAAGTCACAAGAAGATATATAGGTGAACTCCTCTGGTGGCACACAATTTCCAGTGTCCGAATAAACCCGTACAGGAAATACTTCTTGTCCACCCGAAATATCACTGCAAAGAGAAGTTAAAAGCATATTACAAAAGAAGATTGGGAACTCGCAGCGATTCATCAAATGAATTTTGCTGCTAACGATGAGATCCGACGACTTAGTAAACCAGGTAATTGCCATCTAGACAAGTATTAGTATTAGTATTTATTACACAACGAAATTGTGTGTGTACGAGAACAACTTAATACCAGGAACAACTACTCCTGAGAAACATTATCAGTAAATATTCAAAACGACAATAACAAACGAAAATAACGTGAACTCATATAAGGCCTCATGGACTCAAGCTTTTATTCAATAGTGCCTTGAAAGTGCTGTAATTTAACGGTATGGGATGCTTCTTATCGAGTTTCTCATATGAAGGTAAGGCTCTGTGTGAAAAGAAATGACGCCTACTATTCACCCTCGCTTTAGCAAGGTTATATTTAATAGTGCTTCCCCGAGTAATGGACGATTTGAGCGAAAAAAGACGTCCAAGTTCAATAGGTCCACCGTGCAGAAGTTTATGCAAGAGCATCTAGACAAGTCATGCCATTGGTGATTTTTTTGCAAAATACGAAACATCCCAATTTTTCCTCCTGTTGTACACCCCCTTTTTCCCTGACTGCCATCCTACCTATCATCTTCCTAAGGCAGCGTTCAGACTTCGCGTTGGCAGCGCTTCGCGACCTAGGTGCTGTCGTTGCGAAGTCTGAACGATGCCTAAAGACAGTCCTCACGTCCAAGCAATTCGTAGACGTGCTTCTTTGCACAAGGAGTGTGGTCCTCAGTCCCTACCTAAGTTCAGCCCGCTTTCGCAGTTTCACACTAACGAGGGCGCTATGGCCGTAGAACCCTGCCTACGAACTAAACCGAAAGTGGCAATTAGAAGCTGGTCCAAGCAGATAGAGCACGGTAGGCTTTCCTGAACTCTACAGCAATTAGGATGACCTTACGTTTTCGTGAGTATGGAATCTTTAGTAGAGGGCTTACTCGTAAGTGTAGAAGAACATCTCGAGAATATTGCCTTAGGTGCCTTGCCATAACATGCAACTCAAACACTGATAGCGACGAGATGGGCAAAGTGCTCTTCGTTCGCTAGCCTCCACCCTCTTCCCCCCCCCCGAACCTCCTCTCATTGTCGGTGGACAGCGTTATTATCGCTGTGCGTGGAATAAATGTTCTGACACATGCCAAACGCAGATCACTCCCTCGTGTCTGTTTTACTTTCCCACCAATAACATGTTATGTGGTAAACATTCTACATGTGTGCTTGAAGAAAAAAAAAACAAGCAACTACTCACCGACTTAGGCGATAGCGAGGTGTTGCACTACGTAGTGGATTGTATATGAATTCTTCAAAGTCCGAAGATGAACGCGAAGAAATCGAATTATCACGCCCACCGCGAAGAACCGTGGAAGGCAGCAATTGCGCTATCATAACTTTCAAACGGCTTACTTCTAGAATAAAACCATAATTAAGAGGAACAAACAAGAACACTGACAAAACCGAAGGAAAGAGAAGCACGAAATTTACCTTCGCAGGAAACGTGAAACAGACTTACGATTTTCCCTCATGAGATCGTCGAGGTTAGCCGGTGTTGGAAGCAGCCTGGCATTCCTCCGCTTCCGATACAGAATCGTGGCAGCGCATCCCTATAATACTATGGAGAAATAACTTTCATATTCTCTTTCCTTGTAACCTAGTCATGCATCTCCAGGTGTTACTTTTAAGTACCTTACGAAATCGATTGACGGAACATTTATTCAAACAGCTAACGTTTACACTGGACCGTCTAGAGTCTGGTTGTAAGGCTTGAGCAAAACTGCTGGGGAGAAAACGCTCTTTACGCTGGTATACGCTGGCGGACGCTAGTCTACATCACAATGCTTCAGTTCCTGAGCAGAAAATGAGACAGAAGATGAAGCCCTTTCGATCATCTGGGCGCAGTTGAAAATGGAAAAATCATGAAAAAATTAGAAAAATTGCGAATGCGAACTTTGCCGTAACATGGTTATGATTTATTATTGATCAGAAAGACGAATAGAAACAACGTGGAGTGACACAGTTTAGGGACCGATAAAACTTGTAAAAATGAAACAAAACATCCGTGATCGACTTTCAGTGACCCTGACAATGTGCGAGGTCACGTTGGAACCACTAGCGTTAACACAGCTTCATTTAGCTTACGTTGCGGCTCAGTGGACTTCATCAAAGCCGGAAGCCAGAGATAAGAGTGACTTACCGTCGACTGCCATTTCGGACTCAAGGGCAGAGGCTATCTTTGGATATGGTAGCCCTCCTACAACGATGGAGGATATACTAATTTGGCAGCTCAAAAGTACGAGAGGAGAGCGCTACTCGCTCGTGAAGAAACTGCCGCTCCGCCCACTCAATGCAGCAACGCCCAACGCTCAATCTTAGCTGTTCCCTGGTGATGAACGCTCATTTTCAGCGCTACCTGGTGGTGCGGTTTCTACGCTACTGACTTTCTCCATTTCGATTGGTGAGAGCGAGATGATAAGACGAAAGAGCTAGGGCCAAGTGAGAACTCGTCCGAACGCGCCCTCTGCCTTGTGCACATACAACCCCAGTTCGGCATGAGGCCTCTTTTCCCATGATTTTTACTTGCTTTTTCTTCAGAATCGTTATTACTATTAGGTTGAGTCGATATGATTCGGACAAATTGACAAATTTTTTCTTTATCGTACAACTTTTTAACGACAACTGGGGTTCACTTGAAATATGCTCCATCTTCATCGATGACCTTCTGCCACCGGATAGGCAGATCGTGGATGCCCTTGCTCCAGAAGGCCAAAGGCTGAGCCTCGAAGGA
>MU912395.1:9347-41692 GCA_036418165.1 Cooperia oncophora
TTGAATTTAGTAGTTGTTTGGTGACGTCCGGAAAGAGAAGTAGGAAGTTAAGAACAGTCAGTAGGAGGGCCATACTAGAGAATATCAGCAGTGGGACCGTGAAAAGTCAGTAAGGGACTCGAAAGGAAGAAACTCGGGTGGTCGTTTTTTGCAAAAACCTATCCCAAGTACAGGACATGCCCTGGTTGAGAGTTTCGCTTTGCGGAGTTGGGTCTTTCAGTCCAGCACGATTTTTTTGATTGTTCGTTTTTCTCTTTTTATGCGCGCTCGTACTATCCCCCCCCCCTCCCTTTAACAATAAGTGGCGGCGCAGCTGTTTTACTATTTCTGATGGTTTACCAGAGAGAACTTCCCCCCCCCACCCCTCTCCGCCCTCCCGCTGGAGTTTCGTATTCTGAAGCGTTTCCTAACAGCAGGGCGTGCATGTTCACAAGTTACTGCTTCCGAGTGGTATTCTTCCCTCATGGTTCCTTGAATAGTTGACCGTGTTAAACCGTATGATAGGTTCAAAAAGTAACCTGCGCAGCTACGGGTGCGCCACGCTTGTCTCTTCCACTCAGAACCGTAGTGGTACTTTGAATGTAATGTCCTTTCAAATTGGCTTGCAGGGGCAGACTATGACGGCTTGCAGGGGCAGACTATGACAAACCAGCTAATCCACCGGCTCCGGGAGGATGGAGTTTACTGTCTGTCCCAATGAGAATCATCTAGGATCTCACCAGTGAATCGCGGTGGACGAGCTGGTAGGCTGCCGCCCTTACTCCACTGTACCACCTCTACCCAGTCATCCTTATCGTTGCTAGTTTTTAGTTTCGTTCGTCCTAACTATTGATTAAATATTAATAATAAGTAATTAATTATTGGAAATGAAATAAACTTCGTCGTCTTCGACCTCCTGTAGGATATAGCATGCACTCAACCTACCGTGCAATAGAATTTCTGTGATATTTAGCTGAATTTGTGTTACCGCTTGGTACCTGGATGTTGATCTTGTAATTTTGTCTGCTATTGAGTAGTATTTTTGTTCGCTATTATAAAATATGGTCTGGACGGCTTAACAGGCTTGGCATACTAAATCGGGAGAGTTGCATGCTGGTTTTCTAGGCCTTATGGTCGACCCATCCCTTAGGCTGTTAATGGTTCGGATTGAATACTGCAACACTACTGAAACGCGATGAATAATACCCTTTTGATTTCTTCGAGTTTTTGTTAGTAATATGGTGGAGGTCGATCACCGCTTTTTGGGACGCGCCACGCCTTCTCCTACGATCATAATCGCAGAGCTTTATTAAATATTGATGGGCGCCTATTACGATGCGGTGGCGTATGTCGATGCTAGGAAGAAATATTCTTAATCCTCAAGGACAGCATTGTGATGTGTGAAATGCTGATGTTGGTACG
This sequence comes from Cooperia oncophora, assembly GCA_036418165.1. Lineage (NCBI taxonomy): Eukaryota > Metazoa > Nematoda > Chromadorea > Rhabditida > Trichostrongylidae > Cooperia > Cooperia oncophora. Next base: position 10,749 of record MU912395.1, read on the forward strand.
TCCCCCCCCCCCCCAACACCTACTTACGACGTTCCTGCATTTTCCAGTTTTTCACCCAAAAATTTTCCGTCTACCGGTGGGTATATAGGCAATGTTAAGCGGGAAAATTTAGATTTTCGCCAACTTCCTACTCCTTTTTCCGAGACTTCACGAAAATTTACTCAACTTTGGTGCGAGGGGCAGGGTAAATAGTACACTGGAACAGAAAAATCACGCGAAAAGTCAACAGCCGGGGAAAATTTTTTCATAACACGGCAATTTTCACTCAATGACAGATACGACCACCCTCCCTGTCCCAACAGCTACCAAATACGACCCCTCCTCCCCTGCGTGAAAGTACACCCCACTATGTGTTTCATATAACGATGTTACCTTGCTTGTCCTCCCAGACTTCTGCGCCAACCAATTCACCGAATCACTCAAGGCGTAGGTGGCCGGAGTCGCATTTCGCGGGAGGTAAGGTCCCGGCCTTTGATAAGAGTGTGCCATTTGCCACTACACCACTTTTGTCGAGTACTTTTGAGTACTAATACATGTCAAAAATACCTGAGCTTTGCTTGAACGCGGGTGGATTTATTTGTTCATTTCTTCTGTGTTTTTTCCAAATAGCACACGGATTACATGAGATTTCTCAAAGTTTTTACTTTCGTATTTTCATACACTGTGAAATTACGTCTTAGCTGTTGATGACGATGAATGCCACTAGTCTGGGATTCAGAGAATATCCCTAGCAAAGGGCTGCAAGATGAAAACATTAAAAACGTGGCATTAATTTTAAAAGGAATATACGTCATACTTGATTACTTAGGAGTACTGTTCCTCTTCTAGTTCCTGCACAACTTGTTATTTCTCTCATATGCTAGTACAGTTATTCGAATCTGTCTTGTTGAACATGCTATTAGAATCGGGCATCTATTTGTTGCGGGGGTTTCCTTCTAGAAAAAGTATTATGAGTGTAAATATCAATTGAGATTGCCTTATCAACCAAGAGTCATGTGCCCCTTAGGAAGTCCCTCTGAGAGGCGCGGGCGGTGGAAAGAGGATGATCATCAGAAAAGGAAGATCAGGGGGCGGAAAACAAGCGAAGCCAAGTAGCTGCAGTTACAGTGGACAGTCGGAGGATGTAGAAAAGCCGCTTACAAAGATTTCGGATATTTGACCTAGCTGCTATGGTTTGCCGCCAGATGCGATGATTAAGAGAGGGATGGTGAGGGATACAAATCCTCTTTTTTTTCGTCCGATAAGCACAGTCGCAATTTCATTGACAAGGCCAGGCATGGCAACATGAGATAATGCCTTCTAATACGGACCCACATCCACCTTCTGCTCTTTTCTCCAGCATGCAGGCATTTTCAACAAGTTTACATCATGAGAATGGGAAGGCTTTATTCCTAATATCCTCTAAATTTTTTCCCTCCCATATAACCCTTTACTTCCGTAGAGCGGGGGGTTGGGAGTGGTAAGAAGGGCAGTGAAAAGAGATTTCTGCTCGAATCTCTGGAATATCTGGACTGCCTACACCTCTCAAAGAAATATGTATACTTGAAATCCCTGAGATCGAGTAGGAGTGGCCGCATGTTTCAACTTAACCTTGAGGTGTTAGTGCTTTCTAGTGCAGATATTTTCACTCTAAACGATTTCCTAGTTCTTGTCTCTGTCAACACAGAACGAAAATGACAGTTGTGCTCAGAACGAAATATTCTACAACGAGTAAACAGTTCCGTGCCAAGTTCAGAATGCCACGCCATACTCGGCCCTCGATAAAAGTTGGTACGATTTAAGCCAACTGAACAAGCAAAACCCAACATGAAAATCCCTTTTGATCGAATGGGACCCTTCTTAACGATCAACCAGGTCCTACATATGTGGACTCCACGGTAACTGGGTAATAGAAAGGTGAAGGGGTGGAGTCTCAAGCCACATACTGGAAGAATGTAATAGTTTTCTTCAGCTATCCCCTCCAAGGATACGCTACTTCCCTACAAACAGTTATATTACTTATGACATCGTAGAGAAACACGATTGTTTTCCATTAATTACCATTAATTAATTCGACCATTAATTCGACAGGACTCTTCCATCCTGAGGCCGGAAGAGGTGGTGGGGGGTCCTCTATAAACTGATAAACAAGGCAGATCATGCCGTTGGGGGACTTCTTCTGCAAAAATACGACCCTTCTCAAAATTTCCTGCTCCGGTACGATCCTCCTTTCCCTGTCTCCTACTAAACATACTATCTTCCGAAATTTTCCCAACTTACCACTTTCCCAAAAAGATTCTCCAGTTCAAAGATGATTCCCCTCCACCCGTCCCCGCCCCCTACAGCCACCAAGTACGACACAGTCGCTGGTATCCCGACGTACGATGTGCCATGAAACGCTAAAAATTTGAGTTTTTCCAGTACAAGGTCTCCTGGAAGCCCTTCCTTTTCTGCTGACAAGTGAAGAGGTGGGGGAGGGGAGAGTTGGAGCGGTAGCGTATTGTTCGGACATCCACCACACTCTCCAAAGATTGAATCCTTGCTAGCCCAGCAGCACCTTCCATCTGGGGCTCCGTATCCCTATCTTGGGTAGGTTTTGCCTGGTTGGGTAAGAATGCAGGTTTGTACGTACGGTCTTGGTCGCCCATCTCAATCTGTGGTCATTCAAAGTGTCTCTACGGCTGTGCATGTGATTCATGTGCATGGCGCATCTTTAACGGAATGACTAAGGTTACCAGTTCATCGTTTCATGGCAGGAATTTCTCTCTTTGAAATGCCAAGTGGAATAATTTTGATTACACTTACCTTAGCCACAGATACATGAATGGAAGTCACACCGGCAGAAACAACTTGAGAAAAAAGTGCAAGAGTGTTGCCAGGGCCACTGAATGGGTTTTTTCGCATAGTGGGAAACTGATAATTGGTACTATTGATTAATTACTCATTGGTAGACACTTTCATTGAAGTGAAAACTGGAAGTCGTGGCGACAGGGCAGACATTACTTACTTTTGGATTGTTAGGTTTTCTGGTTTGAGTCAATCTAACTAGTAAGTTTAGAAGTCAAGCGATTATTACTGACCTGAGGTAAACTGATGAATTACTCTTCTGTATAGTCCTGAACCTCTTTTTGTCTTTCCTTCAAGCACACGTCAATCTGTAGCTTGGAAAAAAAAACTGTTTAGCTCTAACTTCTCTTTGGTCTTGCATTCGTTTGCCTTTTTGTGTCGCTATTTCGGCGTTACTTTTCGCTTTTGTATTTCGTTGCTTTTGTACAAGTATAACTGCTTTACATTCTTATTTGTATAGCTCATATCTAGTGGATGTTATGCTAGCTGCTTGATTTTGTTGCTGAAGTACACACAGTGGCTTGTATGGTGTGCGCTTGTTAGCTGTTGTTGAACCCGTGGGACATGCCGACCACGTGCGGCTTCCCGAATTGCAAATTCCGATCACGTTATCGTGGACAAGAAGATAATCGTCATTTCTATCGTATACCAAAACGACCACAAGTATTACGTCAACGTTGGTTACTTGCCATTGGACGTACCGAGGAGACCGTCGTCAGTCAGGTAGTGAACAACCACCAGACCTTCATTCACTTCTGGTTGTGATGAATTCGCCCAAAATTCGCCACATTTTTGCTACGAATTAGTAGAAGTAGCGACGCTTACTGTGATCGTAAAAGCTTACTTATATATCTGCTTTCGTTACTCGCTTCATTACTATTAAAGGCAGACCCTACACTCACCTCCACTGCAAACCCCTACCGTGTCATGTTCGAGGAGAATGGGTCCGCAGCTGCAGCTCCGTGCCACTTTCTCCGGTCAGAAATGCACAGGAAGTGGGGGGGGGGGGGTGATGATGCCTGGGTAGCATCCCCATGATCTGCCCACACTGCCGCACAGCCAGCCTACGCCTGACCATGGCCAAGCGCGCTACTTATCTTCGCACTCTCACTACTGGTTATTCTCTACTGAGCGCGTGTTTCCTTGCGGGACCTTGTCAGCGATCGAGGCACGTCCTGCCGCTGGGGGAAATTTTAGGAAAATGCGCACTCCACTCCCCCGCCCCTCCAACCCCGCCCCCCCCCCCTCCCACTCCGCCGAGTTCGTCCCTATGATGTTTTGGGTATCCCGTTCCCTAACCATATAATCACTTGTATCCTAGGCCCAGCGAAAATGGCGAAAAACCGCTGAATTTCAGCAAACCGAATAGCATTAGTTTTCCGCAACATGGCAAACTTATAGGCGAACCCCCCCCTTTTTTTTTAGAGACGAGCATTTACCGTCCCCACCATTGGAATTCTCCCAGCGATGTGAACTGCTTAGGTTTGATACCTGTTGTTTAACGCCGCAGCGCGCGCTCCGAAAGTGGTAGCTTTCGGATGTGAATAGCTCCTGCGAAATGGGAAAGTCCCCACTAAGAAAGATTTTCTTACATCGAGTACGACGCCCCTCCTTCCAGCAACCGAATACGACCTCCTACCCGCTGGGAATCCCCCAACGTGCCCTAGAATCGATGCAGCTACACATTGAGGATAGCGTGGACGGAATATGGAGGTGACAGTGGGGAACCTCTGCCTTACAGTACCATTTCTATGTACTTTCGAGCGGAAAACGTGTAGTGCAGCTGCTGACCCGCTCTCCTCACCCACGGCGCGGCGAGGACCAGAACTCACGGAGGTGAGCGTGCAGTCTGTCCAGGAAGCAACGTTGCTCTTGGGATTTTCTGTTTGAAAGTTCTCAACTAAGTTAAAAGTAGTATCAGTGCATGAGCTCAATGAGAGGCTTTGCTTACTGTGAAAGAAATTGCTTGAAAATTTTTGAGCGGTATCACATTGCTTATCTTTTTCGTCTTCCTTACAATTGGCACTTTGCCAGAATTTTTATCAAACTCTTCTTACTGATAAGTTCGTTTTTCAAAGCGTCCTTTCAAATTAGAGCCGCGTTGTACGGAAACTATTTCAACCGGCTTTATGTGAATAGGAATCGATGTCAGACAGATTCTAATGAGTATCCGTTTATCTATTTGTGGTGTAAATTGCGATGGTGGCCAGGTTGCCAGGCAGCCGCACTGCCCTGGGGGAACAGTGAAGCTGACTGGAGCCGCCACAAGCCGGTAGAAATAGCGCATCACTTCACATTCACGAGCGATAACTCGGCGTATAAAGGGGCGGGGGGGGCATTTTGCAATTTCGCTGCTTCCCGTTGTCGCGTTCATTGCTCCACAGGATCTGACAGGTGTTCTTTACAAGTGTTATCAAGTAGTCCCTACAAGCTTTGACTGATGCCACTTTGTGCTTGACAAAATTTCACCGGTCCAGGGCACATCAATGGTTGAGTCCGGACGTCCCCCCCCCAAAAGGTGACTTGATATGACCCCGCTAGTTCCCCCCTCTACGATCGAGGGGGGGGGAGGGGGGAGGGAGATGGGGTATATTGCTCAAGTGGGACGGGAAAAACCGCGAAAAGTCAACAACCGGGAAAAATTCCTTCCAACGCCGCAAATTTCTCTCAGAAGGCAATTACGATCCCCCTCTCCCAACAACGAGCGAAATACCCCCCCTCCCTCCCTTGTAGTGTCCATGACAAAAAGATCAACCATCAATAAATGTTCTCAGACCGAATGCGATCCCCTCTGTTGAGTAACCCCAACGAATGTGCCCTGCACAGATCCCTTTTTGATGGCTTGACACGACAACGGGGAGCAGCGGAAGCGCAAAATGCCCTTCCCTTAGGCGAACCGTGCCGATTACTCTACAATTAGTGGAGTTTACTAGTAACTTGACAAACAGCTGAGAAAAAATGGATATGTTTTTCATGTGTGAGAACAATTCAAGCAATGTTTCAGCTACGAATCTGCTCAGCACATTTTGAAGGTGGTGAGAAGAAAGAAGGCGACATTCCAGTACCGGATCCAACGGTGTGATGATTTTTCTTATTTCTTACTCGTAGAAATGAGAGTAAGCATAAGCACAAAAATCACTAAGCTTTGATGCAAATAAATGAAGGAAAAGTACAGCTGAAAGCACAATGGGAACTTTTTTTTCCGATGTATATTGGTCATTTAGTGGGTCCTTCAACCAATCACACTTTGATCGGCTATCGTAATCGAGAGAAAGGGTGTAAAGAATGATTTATGATGATGTGAATTCCAGGTCGATAAACAGCTGAACATCGAGCTGCCACCGAAGGAAAGTAAAGGCGGAGAACGGAAACGAAATAAAGGTGAAACAATTTAGCAAGAAGTAGTTTAATCAGAGATGAAATGCGATCATCACCTGTTCAGGTAGCCCTCCTTTGTCGAGGTCGCTTGTCGTTCGTAAACGTCAGCTGCCTGACTTCCTACGGAATCCACTTGGTGAGTAAAGTAATACTGGCTTGTACAAGCTTCTTATGATGTGTAGTCGTTCATATCCTGTAAAGGTCATAATAGATCTAGGACTCTCAAACCCTTACAGCGATTCCATTCTGGGTCCGTCCTTGATTGGTCCAAAGCAGTAACTCCTGCTCTGGTGAGCGGTGCTACTTGTGAATCAATCTGAATACCCCCAGAAGTTTAAATACGCATTCCACGATTACTGGCAGATAGACGTGACCTGTATGGGTAACCCCTCTGAAGTCACAGAAGCTTTGCCACATTCGCGGCTCGGCATAGCGTGACGAGGGCGCTGCGCAGTTTTTAGCTGTAGTAACGCTACTCTAAGAAGTTGCTGCACCGGTCTGAAGCTGACAACCAAGCTGAACTGACCCTTCGGAGCTGCAACTGTCCGAGGTCCATAGGGACAGGTCTCAAACGCTTCGTTCTGTGCAACAACGACCTTTGTTGCTTTGTGCATCTTCCTGTCCTGTCTTCCCATCTTACATTTTTCTCTGCTCTCTTGTCTGTGGAGGAGAAGTCGCGCTCTTCACTACATCAAATGCCCATGGAGTGTGAGGGTCTTATTTGGGGCCTTACCACCTATTCCATCGGCGTTTTCCTTATTGGCATGTCAAGCTATCCATGCCTTGCAGTCGCGGACAAGGCATTTCATCCGCTGTGGGAGATTACAACGTAGAAGGTCGTGTGTTGATTTTTCCCCATCCCGCTCTTGCCGTGACCCACCCCCCCCCCCCTCCTGCTTGACTACTCGACAGCGCTAAATTTTGGGAAAATTTAGTAAGAATATGGGCGAATTGTGTGGGTTTAAAGTACCGGAGAAAAACTGTGAGAGGCGTATTTTGCAAAATATTTCCGCAACGGGTGATGTGCAGCGTTCGAGGAATGTGTCATATTGGAAAGGGTGGTGAAAACATACTTGCGGTGGTACGTAATTCCGTTTTAAACGTTATTTGAAGCAATTGTGCACATTTGCTGAAGTCAAAATATTTATTTAGGAATAATATTAACCTTATCTGCTAACAGGATTGTGCTTTAATCCATAGGGGCGGAACAATGATCCACTTCCTTTCCACCAAAATAGCTTTTTTTTCTGATGGAGGACCTTCTGGCAGCCCGAAATCTGAACCCATTGGGCTTGCATGCATAGAGAGTGGTAAAGCAGTAGTTACTGCTTAACGAGTCAAATGTCAAAGTGTCTGATGACTTTGTAAAACGGACAAATTTGAAAATATGGGCGAACTTCGACATTGACTACCTCCTCCGCTTTATTGCCTAAATGGAGGAACGACTTGAAGTATTTATCACAACTGGTGACAGATCCTCAAAATTCTCTGTTACTGTGAAGAGCCCCGGCTCCTACTTCTATGAAAAATTTTCCTTCAAAAGCGCCTGAGCGCAAAATTGAGTTGTACCGTTCCTTATGGCGCACCTAATTTTTCGCCACCCTTCGCTATTTCCAGGGCAAAAACGAATGTTTTTCGATAATCGAGTAATCTTCGTTTGTTGTTCAGCCTAATTCAACGCCTGAAGGCTGATAGTACTGTGGAATTAGTACTTGTGAAAAGTGTTAGTGGTATGTGCTTCTACTTGTCAATTCAGATACCCGCAAGCGTACTAGCCAACCGATAAATTCGTTCAAAAATTTCTCTTACAACACTAAATCCGTTTCTGGGGACACAAGTTCTCAGGAAGGGCTACGCTTTTGCTCGGCTTCCGCCTAAGTGCACGTGCCAAACGGAAGCTGAGCTACCTCTTTGCTTCCCTCACCTCGGTGTTCCCCCTCGTTCGATTTTTCAACATAGTCATTGAATTCTTGTTTTCAATGATTTTTTAGGCTTGAGTTAGCCGTGCTATATATATTTTTATACTTCTTGGGAATTTATTAACGGCACAAAAAATAATGCGGATTTATTATGCTAGCTTATAAGAAGGCTTAAAAGCAACGTCAATGTGAATTAGATACGCGGAGATTTTTAATGGATTCGCCTTGCCTCTCATTTTCCGCCAAGTTTCTAATTTTCACTCAGAATCTGTTTCCGACACTCACTGGGGCAGAGTTTTGGGCCCTAGTCTCCCCCTACCGCCCTATTTTTTCGAAGTTGGCCTCAGATCATCAGTTTTTCCTTGCCCCATGAGTCGTTTGATCTTTTCAAGGCCAATAACGTGCCCGTTCGACATGTAGGCGGCTGGCGCTTATGCCATACCCCAAACGCCCGCCTTCCCAAGTCATCAAATTTGCTGAAAAAATTGCTGAATTTACTCACTGTCAGAGGTAGCTTGACACGCTGAACTCAAAAATCACATTGCATGGCACCCAGTGCGGCCTGCTTCTGCTCCTCTCCACCCTTTCCACCCCTGAGCGTAAGCAAATGGAAGGATCACTATTGCAGTCAACAAAAAAAGGCGTTGCTTGCCCTCTAATTGCCCGAGCAAATCGCTTAAGGTCCACGTTAGATGAGCCGGCGTTTGAACAAGCATGTGGTACCGTATCTTGGGCGCGGACGCTATTCATTTCGGGACCAGGTGGATGTGATATTCGTGTCGAGGTCGAACTACACCTGGGGACAGCCTTTGAGCTAATCTGCTTTCAAGAGAAAGGTCGGTGAAAATCTGGCCAGGTTCCAGGAGATTAGGACGGGAAAACAGCGTCGAATTGTTTTGATTATTGAGCCATAGTGACTGCAGGTTTTTTGTATTGGTAATCTGGCAAAAAGGTGGAAGATTTGACGTCCTCTTTTTCGAGGGTCTGAGAGAGCCCCACCAGCCTGCAGGTGATCTGTGATCGGAGTAGGTACCTCTCCCCCTCCACCCCATTCGTCCTACCTACCCCTTCACACCGGCAGTTTTTGAGGAGGGAAAATTTTTGGGATAATGGGTGGGTGTAGAGTGGTGAGGGTAAATAGCGCCGAATCGGTTGGTTATTAAGCAGTGGTGTTCACGTTTTTTTTTGAATCAATAATCTAACCATGAAAAGGTGGAAGTTCCGACTCCCTGTTTCCTTTGATGATCTACCCTAGGTCTAGAAAAATTTTGCTTAAAGACACATGGTACGCTCAAACACATTGAGGGTGTATGAGACTATCAGCCCCCCAGCTGTCGATGTGTCGTGGTCCCCCCGCCCAAAACTGCACGGGGTCAGAGTACGGGGCCGTGGGAAAGTCGTAATTCCTTGCTACACCGCCCTCACGTTTATGCTAACACCATCCGCGCGGCGCGGTCGCGTGCAGCTCTCTTGGCTTTTTGCCAAGTCCTGTAATTGCGCTTTGGAATACAAGTACAACGCAATTTCTTTATGCGGATAACATTTTAGGTGCTGCAAAATAAGAACCGAAGATGATGACGAGGGCTAGAACTCAAGAGCAACTGTGGTGCTTCTGCAATATCCCTCAGAGGCCGCGCATTCCCACAGAACATGACAATAAAAACGGACAACATGACAATAAAACATGACAATACAAGCAAAACGCAATTTCCTAACATTTGAGGTATTGCTCATGCTTCAAAGTCCGAATAGAAGGTGATGAAGATGACATATTTCATTTTGAGATGCCTTTGTCCAACACAGAACAAGATGACAGTTGTCTCGTGTTGAAATATCCACGAGTAACCCATCCTGTGACCATGTGCAAACGCCACGCCTACTCTGTCTCAGGGATAAGAAGTACACGGCGCCATTTTTGGAAATAATACGCAGTATCATAAAAAGAATCGTTTAACAGATCAAATTCAAGATTAACAAGATCAACAAGATCAAATCAGATTCAAAAAACAAGATAAAATCAGATTGAAAAAAAAAACAGAAATCGTGAGCATGTTCTTTACGTCCTGACAGAACGCGTACTTGAATTGGTCATTTCTTTACTTCATTTTTACTAAGGTGATGAAGATGACAAAGGCTAGAAATGAACAACAACGAATGTAGATGTAAATAAAACAAAATTGAAAAAACTAAGGAAACGCAATAAATTAAAATCGTGTGCATTTCTGCGATCCGGCTCGAATCCGGCTCTAATGCTATAGAAATACTTCAAACTAACGAGTGGGACGCTTAGGCCGTTTTTATTTTGATGTTTTGTGGGAATGCGCGGCCTGCGAGGGCTGTTGCAGAAGCAGCACAGTTGCTCTTGAAGCAGCACAGTTGCTCTTGAGTTCTAGCCCTCGTCATCTTCGGTTCTTATTTTGCAGCACCTAAAATGTTATCCGCATAAAGAAATTGCGTTGTACTTGTATTCCAAAGCGCAATTACAGGGGCAAAAAGCCAAGAGAGCTGCACGCGACCGCGCCGCGCGGACGGTGTTAGTAAAAACGTGAGTTTGCGAAAACGGGCGGCGTAGCAAGGAATTACGACTTTCCCACGGCCCGTACTCTGACCCCGTGCAGTTTTGGGGGGGGACCACGACACATCGACAGCTGGGGGCTGATAGTCTCATACACCCTCAATGTTTTGAGCGTACCATGTGTCTTTAAGTTCTCGACTAGACCACAGGTCATCTGTGGTCGGGGTACGTTTCGCTGGGAAAAAATTGAGGAGGGTGGTAGGTGGGAGGAGAAGGGGATGACACCAGAGAAGCACCTAAGGAGTAATAGATTCAAAAAACAAGATAAAATCAGATTGAAAAAAAAACAGAAATCGTGAGCATGTTCTTTACGTCCTGACAGAACGCGTACTTGAATTGGTCATTTCTTTACTTCATTTTACTTTTCATATGCCATGTAACAAATGTAGCGCTTATTTGGCTCTAGCACTGCTCCAAGGAAAGCAAACGAGAGCATAGAACTTTCACTTAAGAGCTCTTGTCTTCTAAGTGGTGTACTTACTGTTGTACTACTGCAAAAGCGAATGTACACTTGTTTTTATTTGGTGAATATTGACTGCTTTGGGTCAAGCCCCATCGAAATCAGGAATTCAGTCTCAGTAGATGGGAAAGAGGCTCGATTTCAACTGTCTGAGGTTCATGTATTCGCTCTGAACCCCAACAAAGAGCGCGTAGGTGTGGGAGGGAATTCTCATGTTGCATTCGTTATCTGAGAAAACAATTAATTCTTGTGTGGGACGTTTTCTATAATCACAACTTGAACGTTCTTTGAAAACATGTCCTATGTTTTCCTCACCTGTAGCTGCTTTTATAGACTATAGTGAATGGCATCAAATAAGGTCAGCTTCATACTAGTAAAGGCCATCAAGTGGGTGCCGTATTTTGCACATCTTGCAAATCCCTATGAGATTTGCAATAAAAAAATCTTACTTCAAGAACTACAGAGCAATTTTCAGCGCTGATAACCTTGAGAAGGGAGGTAAAGCATGGAGTCGTTGAAACGCCATTTTTTCCGAGTATTGACTAATAATTTTAAGCTTGACAGGAATTTACAGATTGTTGGTAGGTGATAACAAGGCTCACGGAGCGTAGGCAAGATTGTTCGGTATCACATATAGACTGTTTGCAGGATATGAGTTGCTGAGGATCGCTTACAGGTGTATCTCCCCACAGCTGCCCCCCTCCCCTCTCCCGCAAAAGTTGTTAGCGCCCACTTCTCTGAAAAAAAGTTTGAGTTACCACATTAACGCCACGTCCATTCAAGCCGTCTTTGCTTCATCAACGTTTAGCGAGGCGGAGGTGATGTAGTGGCAAGTGGCACGCCTACTACGCATACGGCTCGGGGATCAAATCTCGGGTCGCCTCCTGCAAAAGCTAACCAAGTCTCTTACCCTCCGGTTACGGCAAATTGATACCAGATTACTTTGGAAGGATAAACTGATTTGAACATCGGCTACTTCCGCAAGTAGTAGTAATTGGCCATATCGCATTCTATAGGCCAGTACGATTCTGAAGGGGAGTAGAATGCTTGCCGCATTCTACAAAGGGATTGATCAATTTGAAGAAAGGGAACAGGTGGAGAAGTGATTAAGCAGTTAGTTCCATAGAGTTCGCAAGTTCTTCTTTGGCAATATGAGCGCTAAGGTCTTGGACTCTGCCCTGTGCAACTTTTATGGGAAGTTTTGGGATTGCCAGTGTCGAAGTTCATTACCGAAGACGAAGTTCCCTGCATCCCTCAACAAGTACGGGGTCGTATAACTGTAGGCAAGCTGTGAGGCCTTGAGAAGTGGACCCGCGACGAACAGGGGCTACTATCAAGTTCAGAGGCTACTCTACCAAATAGGGCTACACTATTCTTTTGGGGGGCCAATCCTTCGCTTCGAAAGGAATAAATGTCCACTGAGCGAATTTCTAGAGTTCTCGTTTTTTCATGCGATTTCTCACACGTCCTGTACTCCCTTCCCTCACTCTTACACCTCCTCACCCTAGTTGGCGGTGCTGCGAAAGTATTGTATAATCACTAACTCTGATAGCTAGTTCTGTGGTTGTTGGAGAGACCACCCCCTCCCGCCGCCCCTTCGACGCCAGTTTCCCCAGAAAACTGGTGAAATTTTTGGAATTCTCGAAGTGAGAAGGTTTTTGTAAAGTCGTGGGTAGAATGTGGGGGGGGGGTGTCCTACTGGGAAAGGGAGTTTGGAGCGGGTTCGTTCTGACACCACTATATCACCCATTCCGATGCCGTCCTTTGTTTCGAACTAGTAAACTGAATTAGGTAAGCTGCCTATTTATTGCTCCGTTCGCTTATCCTACTCCGGCCTTCAGATCTTCGGACACTTCTTATATGCGCCATTTTATTTCCGTGGTCCGTTGCCCTTTCTCATTGCACTGCTGTTCAATCTCATCCTTCTCATTTCCTCTGTACGTTTCGCCTAAAGTTCAGCTGCCTTCCTCACTCTTCCTGGCTTCATTGTTGGACTTTGTATGGCCCTGTCTTACTCAGAAATGTGCGAGCTCAGCAGCACCGCAGTACTTTCTGCGCCCGGTACTACTAAATTCTGCCGGGGGTGCATCTTAGCGTTGTGGGAAATCTTCGTTGTTACTTGTTTAGTATCAGGAATGGTAGCTTTACCGCATCATCGGGGCGAGCTTAATACCCCTGAGATGGAAGGGCGTGGCTGCATCCTTCATTTGAATACTGTGCAGTATGCATTTTTTGTGCAGTATTTCCAGTTGAGGCAACTGCCATTCCATCTCGTGTTCGGCAATAAATGGTCATTGTTGTCCCAAAACGGAGTTATCTCACAATAAGCGCAGCCGTCGTCGCGTCAAATTAATTAAGCTGCTGCCGCACCCCCTACATCTCCGGGATATGGGGTGTAGGTATGCTCGCTGGCGCAAAATAGTAAATAGTGATGATTGAGGTGAAAAAAAAACTTTCTCAGGGTCAAATGCATCTATGTAGACAGCGACCAGAAGCCCGATGTGGCCCCCTGCGTTTTACACAGGGATGCTGTGCCCTGCTCTACTATGGGTAGTCACGGCTACCTCCCACTGGGACATTGTTCTCTCAGCCTTTATTCCTTGAAGGAATATAGCACTAGGGTTTCGTACTCGGTCCAGAATGGTAGAAGGGGTGCTATATGAAGGGGAAAATGGCGAAAAAGCGAAGTGAATCGGTCGAAAACCTGCAAAAATCCTAGTTCTAGAAGGCTAGAAAAGCAATTTCGGACCAGGTTCTCAGTTGGCATTGTGCTAGTATGATAGATAGGACTGCATGTATGTACCCATGCTGCCTATTTCTATCCCTTCGCTTCATACTGTACTTCGCAGCATGGTGGGCTTCGGGGCGATATGTTACAGCCTTATAGGGCGCTATAAGGGCATCTTCCTTGATAAAGCGCCGCGACCGCCTGTTCAGAGGCGCCGAATTCTGTCCTGCTAGGCGTATCAAAGGCAAAGCTCGCGATCATTCGCCATCACAGATAGTGGACTAGGAGTTCGCATATAGACGACAAGGTTCTGAGTAAGTCAGTAGTGAAGAAAAAGAGCAGAAAAAACATGCCAACTGCCCCAAATAAAATCCCATTCGATTTTCGAATCCTTTCGTCTTATAGCTTCGTTTTTCACTGAAAGGCGGGCCTCAAAAAGAGGAGTCTGGGGGCGAGGTCACTGGAAAAAGGAAGCGTCACTGAACCAATTGCGTTATAGCCCCCCCCCCCTCCCTTAGAATTTTTTGTCGCGAAACCGCTGCAAGGTGTTCGACGCGGACCACACTACTCTCTCGATGCCGTACTTCCAACTTCTATACCTGATAGCGGACCTTAACCTTCAATCCTACACGTCTTGAGGATTTATCGTGCCACTTGCCTTGAAATATTATTGCCAACTATTAGGTCGTGCGCAGTGATAAGATCGAGTATGCACCCTTCGATTTCCTTAATTCGCCACTTTCTATTCTCTGTTCTCGTGCTAATTTTCTTCTATCACTTTTTACATGGCCGCTCAGGTCATCTTTGTTAGTGAAGTAATCTTTCTTTAGTACTGATCTGATGACCTTGTCTCGCCTCAGAAAGAACTCATCCTTCTCAGGTTTAGAGAAACCGGTTTGCGATTCCTGCGCGGAGATTAATGCCCAGTACTCCTCTTTCGTGTCTACGTTCATAGCCAAAAGTCGATCACTGATCCGTTTCGTTGCTGCAGTGGTCAAATCCGTCACTGTTATCTCAGCAGTTCATCATTTCTCAAGAGTTTGACACTTTCTAACCCCTAGGTTCCTTGGCCTTGGGTAATGTTGCTCGTTTTTTTGAAAACCTAGTATATTGACGGCGCTGTTTATCGACGGGGGGGGGCATTCTGCTTTTCATATTTGCCAACCCATCTAGGTACCCTTTTTTCGAGTTGACACGTTTTAGGATGGTGGCTAGACGATCTTGCTCCAGCTTCACAAGCGTTCACAAGTTTTACCAGAGTGAGATTTGTAAACCGGAACCAGGGAAGCAATTATAATACAAAATGCCCCCTCCCCCCGTCGATAACAGCGCCTATTTTGACATCCCTGTGATCGATTAAATTGATGGCGTATCCGAGATATTTAAGTATAGTTGCAGGTTCAGAGTCTGTTATAAAAAGGGCTCCTTCGGCCGAGTTATGTCTGTCTGGTTACCCGCAATGTTTAAATTGCCTTTATCTAAACCATCAGTCAAAGCTGCTTCAGCTAAAGCCCTCTCCTCATACTGTTCAACCCATTTTCGAGGGTTAGTGGGTTTTACCGAGCCCCCACCTTTTATCAGGCAACGTAGTTACATTAAAATAGCATTTGTGGATGAACTCAACTGAAATCGTTCGGTTGAAATAGCGTCCTTATTCACTGGAAAAACCCTGTCCGGTAGTAATGAGTAATGTTGCGATAGGGCGCGAAGTGGAGCTACTGCCAAGAGCTGAGCTTTAGTTAGTAGTCAACACCACGGCGGGTCTGTCATCCGTTGAGGAACCCTAAGGGGGTCGTATATGGTCGCTGAGGAGGGGGGAAGGTTGGTCATATTTGCCTTCGAGAAGAATGTTCTTGGATTGATCGTTGATTTTTCGGTTTTTTCCATCCTAGTGCTCTATATACAACCCCCTCTATCTCGCTCGACGGTACTTTTTTGCAAACCGAATAATTTTGGAAAAAAATTCTCCGGAAAATCAGTTGGAAGTTGGAAATCAAGGAAAATGATAGGTAGGATGAGGAGGGGTCGTACGAAGAGGACTTCTGGGAGAGGAGGGGGGGGGGTCGTGCTTTCCAAAACTTCCTCAACAACTGGACGTGCCGTCCTGCGTACTTTAGCCTGTCAGCGCTTCAATGCATTGATGCTCACTTTCGTGACGTACTCTCTAAGCTTTTGGCTGACGCAAAGTGTTCACTCGACTTACCAGCAGGCATCCCGTACTTGTACCGTCCTGAGCGTTATAAATGATTCCCTGGTAATTCCCTGGTAGAAGAGTAGTTTTTGAAAAAGTGTCGATTGCAAAAGCAGTAAAAAGCATTGCGCGAACGTTATTTGAGCAGAGTATTTGAGCCTGGATCTACTCAAGGGCACATTATTTCGGTGAGAAAATTATTTGACTACGATCCTGTTCCACCTTAACCATGGCTAGGAGAGGGATATAGAGATCTGTGACCAGTAGCTGTACTAGTAACTTTGTGACACCACCGGTTATCACCGGTCATGGGGTGCATAGCGTTCTTCAATTAGCAGAGGTCAACAATTGAAGGAATTTCAACCATTCCATTTCTATTTCACTTCACCAACCATTTCATACACGGGCGCATCCAGACCTTTATTTTACACCCATTATACGGTTTCTGTGGCGCAGTTCGGCTTGGTGGGGGCACTTGATGCTACTCAGCTGAAGCTTGTGCAGGGCATCTTGCGAAGAACTGTGAACGTGGCCAAAATGGTTCACCTCGAACATGCCCCCTTCAAGGCGATCAGCGCCAGCTTCTAGTTCTATTTTTTTTTCTTTTCTTGATTTGATCTAAGAAGACTGTGTTGCTAGTATTTTAAGCGAGAAGGTCATCGAATAACCTCTCTTATTGAATATCTAGTGTAGCAACTTCATACGCCCGATGACTTGGTTAGATGCAACGTTTCGCAAAAGAATTCGATACGAGCAAGCCTTCGCTTGATTACGTTCTGGATCCGAGAACAGGATCTCATGGAACCTTTTTTCACGTATACAAAAGGAGAAAGAGCCTGTTCAAGCTGTCACGCTCGAGGGCCATCTGCGTTGGTGCACTAAAAACTCTTGCGTAACGCAGCTGTCGTCTAGATTCCAAAAGCTGGGATCATGCACAGAGCGCCGTCGAAAACCTTCTGGAATGCTAAATGGAATGTTCATCGTATGAAAACGAAAAATGCCTAGTGTTTCCAAGGAACTTGTGAGCGCCAGAAACCGTCCTCTCAGAAGCATAAGGCACGATAATTCGGTACTCGGTCTAAAGTGGTAGCGTGGATGTTGTAGTGAGAAAATGGCGAAAAAGCGAAGTGAAACGGTCAATAACCTGCGAAAAGCCTTTGTTCTACGCTACTCAGAAACCGATTTTGGAAGAATTTCCATTAGCGTCGTGCCAGTAACCGCTACGGTAGATACGGCTGCTGTACTCATACATCCATGCAGCACCGCAGCCGCTTCATATCAATCCTTCGCTTCATACTGTACTTCGCAAATGAAGCGATACGAGCATCAGCATAGGTCGGACATTTGTGGGCGGGTGGGCGGGGTGAGCGTTCGGCAGCTTGATAGGGCGCTAGGAGGGTACTTTCCTCGGAATTCTGTCCTGCTAGGCGTATTAATCCTGCACATCTTGGGGATTCATCGTGTCACTGCCTTTAACTAGCTGCTCTGCGCCACAAAGGAGTTTCTGGAAAAAGTTGTACCATGCTTTGCCCTGGTCAACTTTAGGTGATCTCCTAATGTACCGAGCTTCGAGTGAGGTGAGAGGCACTTCGATGCATGCTGGAGCTTCAGGAGGTCAACCAACTCCTTCGCGAAATGGGAAGTTTCATATTGTTTCATCAGAGCTGCTTTTCTTAGTAAACAGCGCCAGGTGCTACTCGCTGGCAGAATCCCACCAGAGGATTTGTACCTGATCGGTGGGGTGGATGTCATGCTTGGCCCAAGAAATCTTTTGATTGCTGTATTTCCCTGTTTTATATGCGCTAGATACCCCGACTCCCTGTCCCTATAGTTGGCGGTGCAGCAAACCTTAACACTCCTTCGGTGGTCGTTCTGACACCGATCCAACGTACATCACGATGCTGTACGATGTGCTAAGGTCATGCTCAAACCCTTGTAACTAAAGGTGCCTGTACCCAAATAATTTTGAACTTCACAGGACTTTACGAGTATCGCTAAAGTGAGATCTTTAGTTGACGTGAACTGAACTAGCGAAATGTCCTCTGTTCCTCCCTTTGAGCCTAACAGCGCCGAATTTCATCAGAGAAGCGTTTAGTGCATATGAGGTGAAATTTCTCAGGCGCGAAATCATTCAAGTGAATTGACTCACGACGGGCAAGAACGAATGGAGGGGAGGGGGAGAAGGGGGGTAGTGTATCGAAATCTACTTAGTGCTTCATTGCTCGTCTAGTGCAAATATTTACATTGCCTCCGCCCACATACATACTCAACATGGCCATCTTGAAGTTATCGCTTTGCCTCACTCCTCACGTCGATTCGAGCCATTTCGTGGAAGTCATTTTCGTGGCTCTCATCCCCATAAAAAACGCCTACATCGACCGAATGCCTTATTATTTCGCCAGCACTAACCCTATAACATGTTCGGTATCCTCCGCACACATGATTGCTTTTCAGAGGTTGTTGTGAAGCACACAATCTATTCTAGACGATTCCGCAATAACGCGGGGATAAGTTGGGAATTGTGCCCTCAAGTATCTCAAATTCCTTACTAGTAGCCGTCAAAATGTTTTTCTGTGAACCACCTGCTTCACCTTCTTCGGACCTTCTACAGTGACCTTCGCTGCGAAAGGCTGGGCGTGTCAGGAGAGATGAGTTTGGCGCGATGCCAAATCCGTTCTCCACAGTTGTTAAAGCGAACAAATGATATGACCGTATAATATCATTCGTTGGCACACTCATACTGCCTGACACGCCCAACCGTCCGCAGCGAACTAGAGTGTAATTAGGAGGTTACGACCAGTACGGTAGGCTAAAGGGATGTTTTGTGAGTTGATTCTGCATATCTAGGCCCTGACTGGCTCTGGGCAGCGCTGACCCACTACTGCGCCAGTGTAAAGAGTCGTGACACCTACAATGAAAAACACTTGAGAAACCGCAACATGGGGCCTAAAAATTGTCATAGCTGGACCTTCAATAACATGTGAGCAGCAGCCAGTGAATGTGGTACTCCAAAGTGGAGAGAGCACCTACAGTCTTGTTTGCTGCGGATGATGGGGCGTGTCAGTGGTTGCGTCCCCCTACCAGCGCAGGCGGAGTCACTTTCGCTCTAGTGGACTGGATTGATATACTTTGCGCATTAACGCCCTTACCTAAGAACTTTCTCGAACGGGACGGGAACTGATGCTGGGTTGTTCATGATGACCCACGATTTCCCCATCACGGAGCTTTGCTTCGTACAAAATGTAATTTCAAGAGGAAAAGGGCATCTGTATTTGTTAGTACTGGCAGCCTTATGTTACCTCCAGCCCCCCATAAATCACCTGTTCTCTCCTAGAACCGTAGCTTCGATATACAGGGGGGCCAAAAAAAAGTCATTTTGCCTCCATGACTTTCAAGGCGCTATAAGTTACACTTATTAAATTTTTATCGGACATTTTTACTACCATATTAAAGAGCACATTAAATACTATAATGATACTCCGCCACAGCCTTCTGGAGGAGCGCCATCGAGAGATTCGGCCGCGCGAAAGTGAGTGGGTACCGGAGTTGAGCGAGATCGTTGATTTCTCCGCCACTGTAGACCACCCTGTTGAGCTCCGCCCGAACCGAGTAATTGAGGGGGTTTAGTTCAGGACCCCGCTTAAATACTCCATCTTTTCCAGGTACTCAACGTTCTTCCATTCCAAGTAGGCGAAAGTTTTTCCAACGCCCTTCGATTAAATGTGTTGTCACCCAATCCTGTAGCAGTACAAAGTTTCCAAGAAGGTACGGGCGACGACATGAAGATGGGATATTCTCCTCGAGTTGCTCGATGTAGCCACCAGCGCACACCCTCAGTCTGGGGCCCACGAAGAAAATATCGGTTCATCCATTCCAGGTACGGCCGGTCCACACCATCAACCCGCGCCTTGGTGAATGGGGTGGTGTCCTGGACTGTACGACGTTGCCCGGAGCTGCTGGATGTTTGAGTCTTTGCAGATCAAGAGTAACTGGTCTCTAGGTAGCTATCCATGGGTGAAGTTCGCAGCTGTTTGGAGGCCACGTGAATTCCAAAGGCGTTCTCCACTCAGGCCGCGACTGGAGATGACTTCATATTTTGGTGTACATGAAGGTGAATGGCGGCAGCCGGCTCCTGCTTATAGAGGAAGATCTTGGGTATCTTCCGCCCTGGTACTCATATCCA
Source organism: Cooperia oncophora (assembly GCA_036418165.1). Lineage (NCBI taxonomy): Eukaryota > Metazoa > Nematoda > Chromadorea > Rhabditida > Trichostrongylidae > Cooperia > Cooperia oncophora. The sequence continues at coordinate 31,009 of MU912395.1, forward strand.
CTTCCTCTGTCTGGGCTGCGAAAACTTCGCTCATATGTGACTCGGCCGGAATGACTTTTTTTTGCCCCCCCCCCCTGTAGAAATGCTATAGGCAGCTTAAAGATGGGGTAAAGGTACTCAATCGATGTGTTCCTGAGGCTCCAAGATGGTATTTATGGAACTGACATTGTGTCTGTTCCCAATTTTAATGTTCTCTCAGGTTCCGCCCAGTTTTAATTTCTTCCTTTCAACTTCAAACGATCTGATTGACCTCTTCCGGCCTCTTTACCCCGTTTTGATGGCCCCCTCGCTTACACTCGGGGCGTTTGATGCTCCCAGTTGAATTAATCAGCTATTTTTGAATTAATTTCTCAGCCAATTCAGGGTTAAATGTCTTCAACTAGACATCCCTGCTTCCTGAAGCATATTTTATAAAAGAATTCCGAGGAGGGGCTTAATCACCTGCCTCATTGAGAAACAAGCAGTGAGTGTTATGAGCTGTTTTTCTATACAATTCTTGTTAGATCTCATTATAAGACGTCGCCATAATGCTGATAATGCAAGTCATGTTTGAGAAATCGAGGGATGTTATTAGCGTGATGACGACAACGCGCTTTTTTCATATCACGTGGGACAAGGGCTGTTTTTGTCCCGGGCAGCTTGTCGCTGATTAATCGCAGGAGGAAATTATTCCAAAATCTCCTTTACCAGCTTTGATATTATTCTCGATACTGGTAATTAATACCGATCACCGACGGCGGAGCTTTTGCCCGCTGTTTTCCAGGGACAAGCCGTCGTTGGGAAATTAATCATTCAGAGGTGAATTGTTTCAGTTTTGTATTGCTCGTTTAACAGAGAGCGAAAAGGGGCGTTGCGGCGATGGCCACATATTTCTAGGCCGACTCTACTTTCGTTGTCGTGATCTCTGCAAACAATAAGGTGTGCGAAAAGGGCGTGAGTAGGTTTGCAGCCTTCCCCGCCAATTGTTGCAGACTGAGGATGGCGTTATTGGTGGAAAAGGCCGCCTTAAAAGCGCTCTAATTCATGACCTGTACACGTCCTGTCATTTGCAGATGTCACAACTGTACGCATCTTCCCCTCTTTCATCTGCAGTCTGCCCTCCTCACAATGCCCCGTTATCCTCAGTGGATTCCCTAAAAAATTGTCCCCATTACAGTTGGCATCATCGCATCAATTGGGTCGAATTTCAGAGGGATGGACTCCTGGAATCGCCGTCGATCACCATTGGTAGAACAGGGCAGCAGGAGGCGATTCTTATTCCGCCCTCCTCAAACCGGCTCCGGGTTATTGCAATATTACAAACTATAGATTTATTCAGTTACTAACAGGGCACATCATGGCTGTGAGGAAAGCTGGTCGCCCAGCACGGGCCCACCTCCTATTCATGCCCACCCCCCTCCCCCCCCTCACCCCGGAAGTGGAGCCTCATTTACCTTCTTGGACAGGGACGGTTGAAATTCTCCATTACTCCCGAAAGACCTTTCACAATCTACCGTCCAGGTACAGGCCCGTCTTCCAGGGTACAGCACACGAACGGCTGAATCGGTGTGAGTACGACCCCCCCCCCCCCTATTTCCTCTTTCTGATAAGATGTCTACCATCTGGTCTACCACCTTCCCTTATTCTCCCGTCTTCCGGCAAATTTTTCGAAAAAAAATCCAGTTTCTCTCAAAAACCTGTGGACGGAGCAGTGGGAGGTCGTCACAAAACAACTACCAAAATCAGCAACCAGAAGAATTTTGGCACTATTCAACTATTACTACCCCAGTTTTGCCAAAACAGGGCGGATCTTGATCGACTTTTTTCTACGAAAGCGGATTTGGCTGAAATTCGGGTTATAGAGGTAATTCGACCTCCTGAACACGAATATAACATCCATCTGGCCTGAAAGTGCATGGCGCCCGCGCCACAGGCGCCAGCGTATTGGGGCATTTTGGCGCTGGCGCGATCTTCGAGCAGTTTCAGGCCGAGCGGATGTGATATTCGTGTTCAGGAGGTCGAACTACCCCTGGGTACAAGTTTTCAGCGGATTTGGTGATCCAGGGTACTTTGGCGCCGGCGCCTGTGGCGCGGGCGCCAGGCATTTTCGGGAGGAACGGATGTGATATTCGTGTTCAGCAGGTCGAATTACCCCTAGAACCCAACTTTCAGCCAAATCTGCCCCGCAGAAAAAAGTCGATCAAGATCCAGGCCCGTTTTCGGAAAACTGGGGTAGTAATAGTTGAATAGTGCCGAATTTTTCTCCCTCGGAAGAATTTGGGATTCTACTCAATTGTATGAATACTTACGCGCCCTTATACGCTCCCTCCTAATCAAATAAGGCCCCCAGGATCCCAACGATGCTCTATTCTGTTCCCAACGGCTCACTTGGACCCTTCGCAGATGATTTTTCCGGATCAGTGGTCCGGTTACAGTCATTTACATTTCTATTTTCACCAAGTAAAAAACACTTGACATGCATATCATTATGCACAAAATTTGCACCTGCGCATTAACATTATAGGTGAATAGATGGATAACAATACCCTTGGTTTTTCCTTGCCATTATGCACTAACTTCTTGCACGAATGAAACTGAGTGTCATTTATTCAATAATACTTGTTAATGAACAAAATGTAAATGGCCAGTAACTAGAGGTAACCTTTGACTAAAAAAAGCATATCAAGAACTTTCAAGGTGTACTTCTAGTGTGATTATGTAGGTATGTGCCAGATTCCAGTTTAACATTTTACCGTGAGTAATTACTAGAGTCTGGAGTGGTACTTTAGAGTCACAGGACCTTAGAGTAGAGGCTGATGACTTCCTGAGCTATCCATTTTGCTGTTCTCCTGAAAATCATATTTCGCATCTGCCAAACAAGGATGTTCGTTGAATTTTTCTTCAAAAATTCTGCCAACATTCTATTTTACCATCTTTCAAATTCTCAAAAAGAGGCTTCCTAGCTGCAAAAAGTCTACGCAACGGTGCTACTTAAGAGAGAAAGAGGAGTGGTTGCATTCAACACATTCCGGGGTGCGTGACATACATGCGCAGTCATACATATTTCTATTTCGTTTCATTTGATTTCTTTGATATTGTTCTCGTGCCGTAAGCTGGTCCATACACGTTTTTCGTTCACAAGACACCCATTCCATAAGAACTCGGAAGAGGAACTTAGAGTAACCGGTTTTTAATAAGTTGAACTAAAGCGGGGGTATCCGCAGTATAGCGGCTCGAAGTTTGTTGATTCCTTGGATGAAATTGCTTTGGGATTGGCATGAAGATGATATTTTGCCTAAGTTCTGGGAGAAAAAAAGATTGTGGTTGGTGGACCAATTTTGTCCGCGCAGAAAAAGGATTTTGCATTTGCTGTATCCCAAGTTGTGCATAAGGACTCCCTTGAATGCCAGCTCCTTTTCAGTGCATCTGCCCCCGGTAAGCTTCGTTTTTGAACGGAAATTCGGGATTAGGTATAGGAGAGTGGATGATATCAGTAGCCAGTAATCAAACAGTAACATTCCTCAATTGTTCATCGATTCGTTACCCTTGTAACAATCCCCAGTTAGCCATTAGTTGGTCGTGGTTGAAATGCGTGAAGTAAAGGCCTGTGGCAAAGCCCATACGTTTTTTTTTCTGGAAATCCTTCACATGTCAATTCGCTCACGGAATGTTATTTCAAGAGATTATTCGCATGAAAGAGGGGAAAAGTGCGCCCGACACTGATTTCACGAAATCAGCTCATTCTGCGCTCGCCTCAATTCATGGCGCCGTGCTTTTTTGTTTGCTCACTGGATTATTTGGCTAACTATTTAATTAATTTGCTTGCTAATTGAGAACCTGGTTTTTGATCAATGAAGTCACTATTTCTCATTGTGAGAAAGAACTTTTGAATTTGTCTCTTATGAATTGTAAGTTATTGAAAACCTCGAAAGATTCGAGTGCAGTCGGAGCTCTTTGGAACTGCAGCAATGGGCCCTTTGCTTAGTTTTTCGTCCATTTTGTGAACACCAGTGTCAATTCACGACAAGTTGAGGGTGGTCCCGAAAATGGTTGTCTGGAATCACGGTGTAGTAATTTGCTCTCTTGTGAAAAAGTTACTTTCTGCAGTAGGGTAATCCAAGCAGGACACTTTGTAGGTTGGGATCCCCGGCGAGGGGGTTCTATTCGGTCGAAGGAGAGAGAGAGGGAGGGGTAGTGTACTATCTTCTGAAAGAAATGTTTTTGGTTGTTGACCTTCTTGCTATTTCCCGTTTCACTGCCGCTCCGTTAGTGAAAGCTGGTAGAAAGATGGGGAGAGATGGAGGATAGTAGGATGGTAGGAAGGTTTAGGGACAGGGTGAGGGGATCGAACTAGAGGAAATTCTGAGGGAGGGGGGGGGCTGTGTTTTGGACACTTCGCCCCCAACGGCAGGACCTGATTTGAATGTTTTCTACTCCCTACCCCATTACCTGGCCTAAATTTTTCGAATCCTGCCGGGGATTGTCTGCAACTCTGAGAAGCATTTTATACAGATGCTGAACACTCTGAACTTCACTATCCAAGGGTTTAGTAAGTTGTAATAACTAGACTGGATTCCTTGGCTAGTATTATTCCGTTGATCCTGAACATTTAGTTTTGAAAAGAATTGGTTCAAATCTTGATACTTGTAGAAAGCCCCTCTAGCATTTGAGGGGTAACCCTACTCTAGAGGAGAATAAGCACATCAGCTTGTACCTGTTTGGATAGATATCCTGGGCTGTGAAAGGCTGGAGCCTTGTAAGACGTAATGAACTCAAACTTCTGCCTAGATGACGTGGATTTCCGTAATTACCGTATTTAAATGGCTATAAAGCTCGTCTACTTGCATGGTTGCAGTAAAGCGCAAAATATTTCTGAACGAGCAACAGTTTTTTTTTTCATATTTCTCGCATATCCTAATCTTTTGGCCTATTACTCGGAGGATAGTCCTACTCCCAAGGGGTACGTCCATATCCAAGGTTGTACATATCTCATTTGATAGCCTGAAGGTTGGAGCCTCACCATCGTTCAGCAAAACTGGGAATATTATAATGCAAAACCCACATTTTTGCCAAAGAAAGTTGGTTCATCCACATGGATACTTTTTTTGCTTCAGCTTGGGCAAAATATTCCTAGCCACACCTATCCCAAGGCAATTTAGACAAGAACGCATCAAAAAATACGCATTGAGGCGGGGGTGAGCCTTACACCGAGTTGGCCTAATACGCTCAGAAAATAGGGTAAAAGCGAGGCGCAGTTCGGCGACAGGGGGAGGAGACATTTTGCACTTGCTTCACTAGTTCCGATTTACAAGTCTCTGGTGAAACCTGTGGTCTTTTAAAGCTGTAGCAAGCCTTTCTTAGTAAAACCTTGCGAAAAGAGGCTGTCTAGATGGGTCGACAGTAGCAAAAGTTCAAAATGCCCCCCCCCCAACCCCTCCGTCGCCGCACTGCGCCTAAAGTGATATCCTTAGGAAATCCTCCAGTATTGAGAACCATTCGAATAGGCGAGTTAATACAAGGCATCCGTTGATGGTTTCCATTTCCGGCTGCCAGTGAACGTACTTACATTGAAAAGCTTTTGAGAGATTTCATTGTGAGTCTTTGCTGTCAGGGTTAATTATGTTGCCGGCGGGATTACCAATTCTGCTTTTGGTAATGAACTCGCTACGTGCCTTCCATCCCCTACTTCACTCACTTTGACAAAGTCCTTTTTGAGATGATGCTATTGCTTTCAAGCTTTCGTTTAATCTCATGGACTCATGAACAGATGGCCTGATTTGAGGTTCGTATGACAACTGGTAGAACAGTTGCATAGTAGTTTGTTTTTTTCAAAGTAGCGTGCAGGCGTGCTGAAGATGAGAGCCAGTAATGGAAGACAGAGATGAGAGTATGGAAGGAACATCAATGATTGTTATTTATTCATCATCTGCCGTGTCTCCACAAAGTCTCAGCAGGGCACGATTTCTCCTTTCACTGAAGTCTCTTAGTGAAGTTCAATTGAACCCTTTTAATCTCTTCCTCTTATTCGGGATATCTTTACAGTAGCCAGTAGTTCGCTCTGACTGCAGAAGGCTAATCCCCGTTGTGTCGGCAAGCCCGGAAACCGCAACTAGCGTTTGATTTGCTCGGCACGGACGACGATCTCATCATCATCATCATCGTCGTCGTCATTTCGGAAAGTCAAACTCGCATACTAATGTCTCTCTCATCGGTGCTTTGGTGCCGACGGCGCCGGGCAGCCGAGGAGACGCTGGACGCTACGAAGAGTGACTGAGCGAGGGAGGAGAGGAGAGCGCGACGGGGGACGACGGGGGACACGACGGCAGCGGTGGCAGCATTGCGGGGCAGCGCGTCGTCGTCATCGTGTGTGCCTTTATTTGCGACCATGCTCTTAATAGAGCTCTCTTCTGGCATACCCAGCGATGCCCATATCTAATTCATGTCGAATACTTGTTAGCGCGAAGGGGGCGCCCCCCGAAACGCAGCCGGCACCGCCAACACGCTGCCGCTGACGCCGCCGCCATTTCTCGAACGCACTCGCCGACCTCACACGCTCAGACCTCATTTCACTTATTGCGAGTCTTAGTCAACTAGTCAACTTGTAACAGGAAACCAATCCGAGCCTTGCACTCATTCAATGACGTACATGATACACTTTAAACTCATCCTATCCCTTTTCATCTTTCCCTCTTGAAGATACAAGGGACTATTACTGTTGTACAGAAAACATTAGTGACACTCTGAAAAATTTACTGTTTTTCTCAATTTCTTCTCGGAAAGGAATCTAAAGTATAGGTAATTACCACTTACCCTTCGTCACATTATCAAACTCTAAAAAAAACACCGTAACAGGTTGGAGCTTAATTCGATTTGTTTTCACTTTCATTTCCTGTCATTTACAGGTAATTGAAGTCTTTACTTTGACTTCGATCGAAAAGTTTTAATTGCCTTTTAAATAGGGTGTCTGGGAAGAAGTACTTTTCACAGCAGTTATTCATTCACTCAGAGATGTCATGCACACTTTCAATTTAGTCAGTTTAACTAAGCTACTTGTACTTTACTTGAAAACGAAAGCTCTAGAAGATAGCTTTCACCTTACGTGGACATTAGCAATCGAGTCTTACTAAGTAGTAATCGTGTTCTGCGTAGATTAAGTCGATGCTTCAGAGGAACTATTGTTAGAGGTATTCTTATTCTGAGTTGCACATTCTCATGCGGCAGGTAAAGCCGTAACTCTTTGGAAGCTAGCCAATTTCGAAGAACTCATCCCCACTTTTTTATATTGATCTTCAATGTCTTGAATTCATGCTGAATCACTATTTGTAATGAATCACACTTTTAGTCCTTGAACTGATTCATTCTGAAACTTCACACTATTTACTGCCATATAAACTTTTGCCCATCTATGGAAGCATGTAGTATTACGGTGTTTTCCGTGGTCTATTACTTGGCAAGTCAATAGAAAGTACAAAGTATCGAGAAGTAGTTGGTTGGATGGAGGAATGTCGTCGTCGTCGTCGTCGTCGCGTTCCCAAAAGTGCTAGTGCCTCCTCTCGGTTACTCAGTCAGCCATGCATCAACGAGAAACCTGTGGTTACTTACAAATTCATATATCTTCATAAAGGAACGTTGCACTTTCAAAGTGAATAAGCTCTCTGAGAAGCCTTTTTTCCCCAGGATTTTCGAGATGTTTCCACGCCTTCATCATCTGCATGTTCCGGATGAAAATCGGCTTGTAAATCATACGAACCATTCACTTGAATTTGATTGCTTTTAGACTCCAAGAGTACTTACTGAGGTTTTCTCTTTGGCTTTATTCCTCATACTAAAGTAATTGGCGGTCCCTTTGACCTTTGAATATCGTGGGAGTAAAAGTTACTTGGGAGGAGTTCATGGCCTAACACTTCTCCAAAGAATGCCGTCTCTTTCATTAATCACCATTCGTGACACTTGGTAATAATCCTAATCTCCTACTTTCTTCTAGAAATGTCACATTTTGATCATTGTCACATTTCGATTCGAGACATTGATCTACTACAGTAATGCTAGCTTACTGATCTACCACAGAAATACATCGCGTTTCCTATTAGACTACTACAGTACTACTGTCAACTGTACTGATCTACTACCGTAATACTCTGTGCTTACGGTTCCTTACGTCTTTTGAACTTTTCGTGCTTGAAATTCTCGCTGGAAATGCTTGATTCTCCTGCCCGAAATTCCATTCCAACCAAAATGACACATGTTTAGCACGAGTGACTAAATGAGCAGTAGCAAGCGTGTAATGATCGTGCAGGTGTCTGCTGATGCTTGTATGCGCGTTGACAACTAAGCCGAGTAGACCCGGGATTGTGGGGGTGGGGTCGAGGGTCAGTGTCGCCGCGTGATTCGACAAGGTTCATGAGGTTAATGAGTGCAGGCGAGTCTAAGCGAGGTTAGCCTCATCGCGCCCTATGCTTCTCCTCATCCTTCTCTGTTCATCATTGTCAGACAGACGGTGGGCCCCCGCCCACTCGCCCCGCTCTGACCATGCTCCTTTTCTTTCCCCGTGAGTTCTCACCCCTCACACACACCATTGCGGTGCCCCCTTCGTTTAGACAAAGAGACATACAGAGAGACGTTAGACAGAGTTCAATTAACAAATGTTCGCCTTATAGATACGAGCCCCTGCCCATTGAGTGCAGAGCCGACGCCACTACTGCCCGTCGAACGACCGCAGAACATTCACGGCATTATCGCCAGTCAGTTTTTTCTTTTTCTTTACTTCAACACCATTGCTCTTCTTCTTTATTTTCATTTTCTTTTTATTTTTTCTTATTTTCGGAAGAGTGAGTCTTAGGATTTTGGATTCATTCACGCTTTACTACTTATTTGTAAGCTGATTCTAAGAGTTAACCATTGAAATCTCAGTTAGATCTTTGCTTAAGATTAAGGCGTTTGACGCAGGTCTTATTTCCATGGAAAATCCGAAGATCTTCTTAATTTTTCCCTTCTTATAGTGGCTTTATTCTCGTTCCTTTTCTTTTCTGGACATTTGGCACATGTGTAAACACAGCGAGTTTTTATTGTTTTGTTGGACCCGTTTAGGACCCTAATTTAGTTAATTATTTGAATTGTAGGGTAAATATATTTTAAACGACTACGAATTGTTCCTAATTGTTACCAGCGTTAATGCTAGTGATTCTAAATTATCTACAGTGTCATCGGCGCGTAACATGAACGGACCCGCTGGTGCACGGCCGTTGGTGGCGCTGTTGGATGGACGTGATTGCACCATTGAGATGCCTTTGCTAAAAGATGTCGCCACGGTGGCTTTTTGTGATGCGCAATCGACGCATGAAATTCATGAAAAAGTCGGTCCCCTTTGAATTACCTGTTTTTGTTTATTTTGAATTTTTTTTGAATTGTCGTGTTTCCCTTTGTTAGTTGCTCGATGTGTGGCGATGGGGTTGAGTTGAGATAAACGCGTGGCATACGAGACGAAATGTGATTCTGGACTCATCGCTTGACATGAGGGTCATGTTTCGGTGTGTGTGCGTGTGTGTGTATGTGCGCGCCTTTTCGCCCCGTGTTCCTCATGCGCCCTCACCCCCCGCTCTCCTCCTCCTCTCCTCACTTCCCATTGATTTTCTTCGCGGTTGCGCGAATTATTCACGCGAATCACTCTGATACTCCACAACAAGTCCCAAGCACTCATAATGAGACAACACACATACTGACCGCAAAAATCGACCGCAATCCGTAGCCTCTCGGCCCGCGTGTTAGCCAGAGTAGCCAGGTTGTCCAGGAGGGGAGGAAGCGCGCAGATTGGTAGGGGATGACGACACGAGAGGCAGATGGTCTACCGACGGCGTCCATGCGACTAGCGGTGTGCGCGCGTTGAACGATTGGCCCCTTGGAACACCTGCATCCATAAGACACCGCCACATCGCGACAATCGACGCGACCACTGTTTGCATTTCAATATCAAGCCTGGTCCTGGGTGACGGGACGAGAAGTGAGCGCGGCTTGAGAGTGGAGAGCAACGATGCTGGCGGTGCATCCGTCGCGGCGCGTTACCAATGCCCAAATCGCCTTCGTTCTCTTAGCATCCGTGTGTGTGTGTATGCGGTCGAGAGCTCAACTGCGTCATTTAATATTCACGGCCGCGGCAATATACCAGCGTCGTAGTAGTAATGACTTTTTTAATCAATGCATTGGCTGTAACGAGTCACACAATTGTCGCTCACGTTTATGCTATTTTTCCTCGTCGAAGCGACGTCGAGATGAGTAAGAAAATCCCCTCAGCCACATCCTATAGGGCTCAGGGCGTTTTGAGGCAGGGTACAGCATCGTCGTGTGAAGCACCTAGGGAGGGGGTACTTTTCCGCTGGGGAGGGGGGTCGTATGTGCCTTTGAGAGAAATTTGCCGCGTTGGGAAAAAATTTTTCCCGGTTGTTGACTTTTCGCGTGATTTTTCCTGATACCCCCCTCCAACCCTCCCCACGCTCAACACCAAATTTTTTAGGGAGAAGTAGGAAAAAGTGGGAAATCGTCAGGTAGGTGTTAGGGAGGGAGGGGGTCGTACTGACACCACCACTTCACACTTCACGATGCTGTACCCTGTTGCGAAGACGTTTCATCCTTCCACTAGGCGAGAAACCAACACATCCCAACATCGAGAAACTGATGTTATGACGGATTCAAATGACAAATCATAATAATT
>MU912396.1:0-10903 GCA_036418165.1 Cooperia oncophora
GGTCGTATTTGGTCAGTTCAGGGACGCACTACTATTTCCGACACTTGAAAATGATAGTTTAATTCTGACGACCTCCCCCCCCCCCCCCCGCTCGACGGCTCGGTTCGATGAGGAAGGACAGAGGGCTGGGAGGGGGGTCGTACCAACTCCCAAAAAGGGGGTCGTATTTTAGTATGGAATTAGGGGGGTCGTAATTTTCAGAAAATGATCACAACGCGATGGCGTGCCCTGATACAGAGGGCAATGAGACGAGCACTTCGCCCATGGAAAATGTACACTTGTGCTGTTGTCTCAGTCTATGTATCTACAGAATCCGTCAAGCAGAAGTGCCTGGGTTGCTGCGGCGCTTGTGCAAGTTACTTGTAGAATCGAGCCATGAAAATGAATATGGACCATACGACGTTGCCCGTTAACCCAAACGGCTAGTGTCTTCTATCGTCAGAGCGACAGTACGTTGGAACTCGAAAGTGATCCACCGTAAAGTAGGGGCCGCTCAGCTGCTTCGAATTGCTGCGAAAACTCTTGTCCTGAGTTGACGGTGATGGCGTAAGACATCATCTTGTCATGACCGTGGGGACAGAGATGGGTTGCTTGCTATCGTCACACAAAAAATCCTCAGAACAGTGTATCTTCCACGTATTTTGCCACACTGTAGAATGTGAACTCTGTGGGGGGAAGCTCTCGCATTTTTTCTTTCTCACAGATCTGTCGACCCATCTAGAGAGCCATTTCATGAGGTTACAACACTAGACAGGTTTTACCATGGTTGTCGGCGAGCTTGCTCCAGCTTCAGAAGAGCTCACAGGTGGGACTTGTAAACCGGAAGTGGTGGAGCAACGAAAGTGCAAAATGCCCCTTCGTCGCCGAACTGCGCCAACTTTGGTTATGCGCTCGTCGTCCAGCAACGAGCCATTTTCCGTGCCCTTCTGTAGCTGGAACACTTGAAAACATAACATATCAAGTGAAGGATGTGTTGGCAGAGTATGGGATAGTTAAGCCAACTGCAAAGGGAAAAGGCTCATATCCTATATCTCAAAAAGCGCAGGTCGTCCTCTCTGCGTAATCACACGTTGTCGGTGCTTGATCCCTTCATTCATTCGAGGTTTGCTCTCATGATTGTTCTAGTGATATCATTTCACGCCAGAAGGCCTACTGCTACCTAAACCAATATTCCTTGTGCTCCAAGGCCACATGTTGGTCCCCCAAGCGATCTCATAAACAATAAGCTCCGTATGTGCCCAACACAAAGTTCAAAAATGTTATTTTGTTGGCATGGCGGTGGCAGCTCGACTACTTCAAATTTCGGAATGAGTGAGATGATTTCAATTGTGGCGGTAATCACAGAGCTGCACACAGAGCTGCATGATTCATCGGAAGCCCTACATCATTAAATTCGTTTGCACGGGAATGATTTTGCTGAGCCCATGGATTAGTTACCCGAGATGCGCCGTGATTTCAAACGGTCCAATTCGGAAATACATTAGCCTATAAAATTACTTGTCACATGAAGATCAGCTCAGTACATTTCAGTTCTGATAGTATAGATGGTTCCATGAGCTTCATTGTATTGAGATTTGTTCTTATGTATAGAAACGAAAAGCTCTTCTTTTCTTCCAAAAATTTTTATTAAGATAGGATAAGAGGAGCGTTAGAAATTAAGCAGCTAAACCCACCGATCAACATGAAGGAAGAGATGAGAGTGGCAATGACTCTGATATCAGTGTAGGACGTGCACTACGAAGGAATGCGTGACAATTCCCAGATCATCCTTGGTCCTACATCTGTATATATACCCAGAACCCTGCCACTTTCCTATTTCTGCCTATATCCGCTTAAGAAGTCTAGGCAGTCCCACCCCCCTTCCGGACAACTCGCTGTAGGTTGCTGCTCCTTCTATGGTGACTGTTGCGGTTTGTGCGTGTGTAAGACCTTTACTGCTTGTTCATTCAGTGAACTGAAGAAAGGCTTGGGCGCCCGAACACTGTCCTCAATGAAAAATTTTGCAAAGAAAGAAAGCAGCTCTCTTCTATTCCTATAACATCGGAGAGCGAAATTTCTCATACTATGAAGCTCAGAGGAACCATCATATACTATCCTGCCTCTGAAGACGCCATACTAGTTTATATGCTGTCATGCACGTAGAGACTCTGTTTATGATTATGGCTCACAACTTATCGTACGCTTGCCATCCACACCGGGCCCTTTCCCTCGAGTTCGATCGCCACTGCGATCGTTTTCTTTCCAAATGAAAGAGTGATATAACTTAGTCCCATGTTCATTCGCAACATGCCCTTGCCACGTCCTTTCATCGTTTCCTCGCATGATAAATGTCGCGTCATTGCGCTGAAGCCATCTCTTAGCGCTAATCTCGTAGATGCTGCCATTTTATGCTGATCCAACGCTCGGACAAGAACATCCTACGATTCGGAATATATGTCCATCCTGAAAAACCGATCGTCAGACAAAGAGGTGACAGAGAGTGGTGGTACGGCTACTTTGGGCTTATAATCACCGACGTTTAGGCTTGCGTAATCATTCAGGGCAAATCAATCCGAAAGATTAGGACAAAAGTTCAATCGCTCGAGGAACTCGACGCTGCTATCATTCGTGATTCCAGACTCCATTCCACCATTTCGATGCACGATTATCGACAGCGATCTGTGTGTGATTAGCGATGCTGCAGACACCATGCTTTAACTTCGGCCCAAGCTGATTTGTCCACGAAAACCAGAAATTTTTCGAAGAATTCTTTTTGGAATGCTGACATAGTCACTGCGCAGTTCACAAATCTTTGGGTATAGTCAAGCTGGGAAAGATACCAGATTGGATCCAGCAGTCGGTTCCGACGCTTCAACGAACTAGTCTCGGAGAGAAAATGCCCTTTTCTCGAGACACATTACCACAATCGCACAACTTAACTCTGGATTTTCCTCCACGTGTGACCCACCACTGCAAAACGAGACCTCCTCCGGACTGTACCATCAGCACAGAAGCCTGCAAACTCCTGATAACATGACAGAAATGGAGCGAGCAGGTCTCACGAAAGCTATCAACTTGAAGAGGACGCTACGATTTTCAGTGGGAGACAAATGTGGTGGTTTTGTTGTGATGTCACGGGAGCGAGACATTTCTCTGAGCGAAGATGTTCTATCAGATATCACCACATACGAGGTGGTTTCTGTTGAACACTATAAACGCGAATGTCGGAGTCTTGAAGAAGTTATAAGAAGGATTCTTGGTACGAAACTTGAGAAGGACATAGTGGATCAATTTTTGCCGAAATACGCAAGCATACCAACTTATTACCAACTACTCAAGACACATAAGTTGGTCAGAAGCGAAGATGATGTAGTGGACCACACTTCTATCAAAACCAGACCTATAGTAGTAGCATCCTGTGGCGGTCCTACGGACCGTATAAGCTGGTTTCTCCAGCGTATACTCTCTCCTCTGCTTGCCCATGTTCCTCTCCACCTCAAAAATGTGAAGCAGTTCCTGGAGCAATTACGACAGTGCAACTTTTATGACAAGCCACGATTAGAATATGAAAGCTTCGACGTAGTTGCACTTTATACCAATGTTGATACCCGAAGAGCTGTAGAAGCATGTACGCATCTTTTGCGCCATCACCACCGAGGCCACTATACAAGAGAATGGAGGAACACATAAGAGCTCTGCGTAGTCCACAGAACTACGCTGATAATCCATTCTCGAGACATCGTACACTACGGCATGCTCAGGAGAGACCGCCCGAACTTCGAGTCTCCATTTTGCACAGAAATGTGATTGATCCCGTCGAAAGAAGGATAAGAGAAGCGTTAGGAAATTAAGCAGCTAAACCCACCGATCAACATGAAGGAAGAGATGAGAGTGGCAATGACTCTGATATCAGTGTAGGACGTGCACTACGAAGGAATGCGTGACTATTCCCAGATCATCCTTGGTCCTACATCTGTATATATACCCAGAACCCTGCCACTTTCCTATTTCTGCCTATATCCGCTTAAGAAGTCTAGGCAGTCCCACCTCCCCCTTCCGGACAACTCGCTGTAGGTTGCTGCTCCTTCTATGGTGACTGTTGCGGTTTGTGCGTGTGTAAGACCTTTATTGCTTGTGTAATTCAGTGACCTGAAGAAGGGCTTAGGCCCGAAACGTCGTCAATAAATATTTTTGGAAGAAAAGAAGAGCTTCTCATTTCTATACATAAGAACAAATATTTCAGTTCTGTTCTTCGAAAACTAAAAATTGTGGTTGTGGCTGTGGTTGAGATGTGGCACAAGTATGCGCATAATGTAATAGTAATGGCCAACTTCTTCAGTACACTCAGTCTTCATACATACTCCGTGACTGTCTGATTTTTCGTTTCTGGGTGATGGGCTTTTGCTCTTAATAAGTAATAGTTAGAAAAGGTAAGGGCTGGTCAATGAGACGCGGATATCCTTCCCTGAGAGGTTCAGGGATTTCAATCGCTAAGCGGAGAGGGGTCGCCTTGCTTCCAAGACTTTTTGGTTCCGTGCCGAGAAAAGCAGCTGGGTAACTTTTAAGGTGCTTTTGAAAATCGTATCTCTTACCCAGAAGATGGCCGGTCAGCGAGGAATTAGTTCAAGTGGCCATCAAAAAGGGCCAGTCCAGGGTGATGGAATTTCCCAGTCAAGCTTCAGAATTTCGAGCAGTGTTTCGAAACGTGTGACCCTCAGCTGTATTTCCATCCTCCTTTCGCAGTTGATTTCAAAAAGACACACCCTTTACCGCAGCGTTAAGATAATGAAACTCCCTGCAGCACCACCGCTCTCCTGGATTGCAGGACCGATTCCGCCCTTTCTGGAGGATCTAGCCACTGGCGCTTTTGGGAGTGGTTCACTGGAGACGCTTACTCCTTATCCGGTCACAATCGCTTTTCAACGCAGTAAGTATGGCAGGAGGCCGGGAACTGAGCAGTTGTAGACGATACCCACATTCCTCCCACCTCCTCGCGGTTACCCTTGAGTTGGTCAATTATGAGAAAACCTTTGGTCAAACTTCAATACTTCCTTGAGGGAATAAGGACCTCTGGTCATTTGTGCTTTGAGAACAGTGAAGTGTAAGGACTGGATGGCGAGTTGATTCGTACGAATTCGTTTCAGTCAAACGCAGTATGTCCAACCCTGGCAGATGGCCTTCCTGGACGAGGTTTGTCTTCCAGTAGAAGTTCCGCCCAGAAGTCACTGAGGCAAAGCTATAGGACCATCCTAACGTCGTGCTATGGACCGTCAGGACCTAACTCGGAGCAAAGGCTGGGTGTGGCTCTAACCACGAGATTCATATGGGAAGTGTGACGAAAATGATGGATTTCATGTACCGTTTTCGTCACGAACTTTTGGAACACCCTAAATATCGATAAGGGATGAAGAGCTAACTTCGATGAGTCTTTCAGAGTGTGCCACGCCTCCGTCTTCAATCCAACAAGGATTTGAGTGTGCCCTCGATTTAAGCTAGATGGAGTCATGTCTCAACGTCCGCTTCTCCTACCAGGCAATTAGATACGTTAATCGCATTTCGATAGAAATCAATAGGTTAGAATACCTTGACGCCCCGCCGAGCCCAATCTTGGACCCTGCGAAAGCTGCAGTGGCTTGGAGCAAGCAGAGGCGATCGACTAATGTGGCATGACATATCCGTTTCGAAAAGATGCCGCCACGCATTCTAGTTTAGTGGTTTTTGTCGTGAATGCATCCGAACGCGCAGTCATCTAAACGTTTGCTTGCAGGGCTACTAAGTAAGTTTGAATAAGCCGATGTTTGTTTAACAAAGCCGTCCGACGCTAGGAATCAATCAACGGCCAAATGGGACTACTATCATCCTATCGGCAGTTTATTAGGCGCCCCTCCACAGGACCGCTCGGAATCATGTTTTGGCGCCATTGGACCTGTGTCGGCTGTGCGGTGGCGTATGAAAAATCCCGACTTTCCTACTTTCGCCCACCTTTGCCTTCACGGAGTAGTTTAGAGAGTGGATACAGAGCAGGGATACCCATCTGTGTGATACATCACATAGGGGGGGGGTCGTATTTGACGCGCGAGGAGGTGGGAGGTGTAAATTTGGACAGAGAAAATTTCTTCATGGTAGTCCTGATTATCTCTTGTTTCACGGACGCTATAATAAAGGGGGGGAGGGTCATTTTTGGGAGGGGGCGTAGTTGGTCAGTCCAGGGATGCACTACTATTTCCGACACTTGAAAATGATAGTTTAATTCTGACGACCTCCCCCTCCCCTCACCCCCCTTCGCTCGGCGTCCGGATTCAATGAAGAAGACAGAGGGCTGGAGGGGGGGGCCGATCCAGATACCAAAGGGGGTTCGTATTCCACAGTATAGAATTAGGGGGTCGTAACTTAAATTGATCACAACGCGATGATGTGCCATTGATAACAGAGGGCAATGAAGGAGCTCACATGGAAAATGTACACTTGTGCTGTTGTCTCAGTCTATGTATCTACAGAATCCGTCAAGCAAAAGTGCCTGGGCTGCTGCGGCGCTTGTGCAAGTTACTTAGAATCGGCCATGAAAATGAATATGGACCATACGACGTTGCCCGCTAACCTAACGGCTGCTGTCTTCTATCGTCAGAGCGGCAGTACCGCGGAACTCGAAAGTGATCCAACCGCCATAAAGTAGGGACTGCTCAGCTGCTTCGAATTGCTGCGAAAACTCTTGTCCTGAGTTGACGGTGATGGCGCAAGACATCATCTTGTCATGACCGTTGGGACAGAGATGGACTGCTTGCTATCGTCGTACAAAAAATTCTCAGAACAGTGTATCTTCCACGTATTTTGCCACACTGTAGAATGTGAACTCTGTGGGGGGAAGCTCTCGCATTTTTTCTTTCTCACTAGGATGCTGTCGACACGCCATCTACGAGAGGCCATTTCAAATGAGGTTACAATCCTAGACAGTTTTAAACCATGGTTGCGGCGCGATTTGCTCGACTTCAAGAAGAGCTCACAGGTGGGACTTGTAAACCGGAAGTGGTGGTGCAACGAAAATGCAGAATGCCCCTTCGTCGCCGAACTGCGCCAACTTTGGTTATCCGCTCTCGTCCAGCAACGAGCCATTTCCGTGCCCTTTTGTAGCTGGAACACTTGAAAACATAACATATCAAGTGAAGGATGTGTTGGCAGAGTATGGGATAGTTAAGCCAACTGCAAAGGGAAAAGGCTCATATCCTTATATCTCAAAAAGCGCAGGTCGTCCTCTCTGCGTAATCACACGTTGTCGGTGCTTGATCCCTTCATTCATTCGAGGTTTGCTCTCATGATTGTTCTAGTGATATCATTTCACGCCAGAACCTACTGCTTTCTAAACCAATATTCTTGTGCTCCAAGGCTACACGTTGGTCCCCCTAGCGATCTCATAACAATAAGTTCCGTATGTACGCCAACACATCATAGTTATTTTGTTGGCATGGCGGTGGCAGCTCGAACTACTTCAAATTCGTGAACATCGATGAGATGTTCAAATTGTGGGAGGCAATCACATGACTGCAGCAGCAAGAGCTGCATGAATTCATCGGAAGCCCTACATCATTAAATTCGTTTGCACGGGAATGATTTTGTTAAGCCTAAGGATTAGTTACCGGAGACGCGCCGTGATTTCAAACGGTCAAATTCGGAAATACATTAGCCTATAAAATTACTTGTCACATGAAGATCAGCTCAGTACATTTCAGTTCTGATAGTATAGATGGTTCCATGAGCTTCATTGTATTGAGATTTGTTCTTATGTATAGAAACGAAAAGCTCTTCTTTTCTTCCAAAAATTTTTATTAAGATAGGATAAGAGGAGCGTTAGAAGTTAAGCAGCTAAACCCACCGATCAACATGAAGGAAGATGAGAGTGGCAATGACTCTGATATCAGTGTAGGACGTGCACTACGAAGGAATGCGTGACAATTCCCAGATCATCCTTGGTCCTACATCTGTATATATACCCAGAACCCTGCCACTTTCCTATTTCTGCCTATATCCGCTTAAGAAGTCTAGGCAGTCCCACCCCCCTTCCGGACAACTCGCTGTAGGTTGCTGCTCCTTCTATGGTGACTGTTGCGGTTTGTGCGTGTGTAAGACCTTTATTGCTTGTATAATTCAGTGACCTGAAGAAAGGCTTGGGCCCGAAACGTCCTCAATGAAAATTTTTGGAAGAAAAGAAGAGCTTCTTATTCCTATACATGAGAGCAAATCTCAATACTATGAAGCTCAGGGAACCATCTATACTATCTGCTCTGAAGCGCCTACTAGTTTATTATCATCTGAGTAGGGACTCTTTTATGATTATGCTAAATTATGTAGCTTGCCATCAACACGCCCTTTCCCTCGACTTATCCATCGAGTTTCTTTCCAAATGAAGTCGTATAACTTAGTCCCCATGTTCATTCGCCAAATGCTTGCCCGTTTTCATCGTTTCCGCCAAGATAATGTCCGTCATGCGCTGAAGCATCTCTAGCGCTATCTCTTAGATGCTGCCATTGCTGACCAACGTCGGACAAGAAGCACCTACATTCGGAATATTGTCCATCTGAAAACGATGCTCAGACAACGAGTGAACAGAGAGTGTTGGGTACGGCTACTTGGTTATCACAGTTTAGCTTGCGAATCATTCAGGCAATCAATCCACGGCAAAGATTAGGACAAAAGTTCAATCGCTCGAGGAACTCGACGCTGCTATCATTCGTGATTCCAGACTCCATTCCACCATTTCGATGCACGATTATCGACAACGACTGTGTGGATAGCGATGTGCAGACAATGCTTAACCTCGGCCCAAGCTTTTGTCCGAAACCAAAATCATTAGGTTGGTGTGACATAGTCACGGCAGTTCACAAATTTTGGTATAGTCAAAGCTGGAAATACCAGATTGGATCCAGAGTGCCGACGCTTCAAGAAAGTCTCCGGAGAGAAATGCCTTTTCCTCGAAGACATACCCACATCGCACAACTAGATCCTGGATTTTCCTCAAGTGTGACCACACTGAAACGAGACCTCCTCCGACTGTACCATCAGCACAGAAGCCTGCAAACTCCTGATAACATGACAGAAATGGAGCGAGCAGGTCTCACGAAAGCTATCAACTTGAAGAGGACGCTACGATTCAGTGGGAGACAAATGTGGTTTTTTTGTTGTGATGTCGCGGGAGCGAGACATTTTTCTGAGCGAAGATGTTCTATCAGATATCACCACATACGAGGTGTTTTTTGTTAAACACTATAATCGCGAATGTCGGAGTCTTGAAGAAGCTATAAGAAGGATTTCTGGTGCGAAACTTGAGAAGGACATAGTGGATCAATTTTTGCCGAAATACGCGAGCATACCAATTTATTATCAACTACTCAAGAAACATAAGTTGGTCAGAAGCGTGAACGATGATGTAGTGGACCACACTTCTATCAAAACCAGACCTATAGTATCCATACTTGTAGCCTCCTGTGGCAGTCGTACGGATCGTATAAACTGGTTTCTCCAGCGTATACTCTCTCCTCTGCGCCTATGTCCCTCTCCACCTCAAAAATGTGAAGCAGTTCCTGTAAATCACGACAGTGCAACTTTTACGACAAGCCACGATCAGAATATGAAAGCTTCGACGCAGTTGCACTTCATACCAATGTTGATACCCGAAAAGCTGTAGAAGCATGTACGCATCTTTTGCGCCATCACCACCGAGGCCACTATACAAGAGAATGGAGGAGCACATAAGAGCTCTGCGTAGTCCACAGACTATACGCTGATAATCCATTCTCCAGACATCGTACACTACGGCATGCTCAGGAGAGACCGCCCGAACTTCGAGTCTCCATTTTGCACAGAAATGTGATTGATCCCGTCGAAAGAAGGATAAGAGAAGCGTTGGAAATCAAGCAGCTAAACCCACCGATCAACATGAAGGAAGAGATGAGAGTGGCAATGACTCTGATATCAGTGTAGGACGTGCATTACGAAGGAATGCGTGACTATTCCCAGATCATCCTTGGTCCTACATCTGTATATATACCCAGAACCCTGCCACTTTCCTATTTCTGCCTATATCCGCTTAAGAAGTCTAGGCAGTCCCACCTCCCCCTTCCGGACAACTCGCTGTAGGTTGCTGCTCCTTCTATGGTGAACTGTCGCGAGATTTGTGCTTGTGTGAGACCTTTATTGCTTGTGTAAGTTAGTGACCTGAAGAAGGGATTAGGCCCGAAACGTCGTCAATAAAAATTTCTGGAAGAAAAGAAGAGCTTCTTATTTCTATACATAAGAACAAATATTTCAGTTCTGTTCTTCGAAAACTAAAAATTGTGGTTGTGGCTGTGGTTGAGATGTGGCACAAGTATGCGCATAATGTAATAGTAATGGCCAACTTCTTCAGTGTACTCAGTCTTCATACATACTCCGTGACTGTCTGATTTTTCGTTTCCGGGATGGGCTTTTGCTCTTAATAAGTAATAGTTAGAAAAGGTAAGGGCTGGTCAATGAGACGCGGATATCCTTCCCCTGAGAGGTTCAGGGAGCAGCTAACAGTTTTTGTCACTTAAGGGTTGCTAACAGCCACTTGCAGCGGTTTGATTAAACGGTCATCATTCCCTCCTGGTCACAATCACAAGCCGCACATCTTTGAACGAAATATCTCCAGTACTGGCACCAACGAGATGCCCTGATATTGTATGATTTTGTTCGCCTGCGGATGATGGGGCCAGCGCGGCTGCGTTTGGCACGCGGCCAACCTGTTCCGACACGCCCCATTATCCGCAGCTGTCCAAACTCTAAACGACATCCTACCTGAGTACGACTTAAGGTGTTAACTCCGTCGACTTCTGCAAAGTGACCAGGAAGGAAGTCAAAACATAGAATGGGTCGAAAAGTGACATGATGGAAACTCCACGGCGCAGCTGGGCTT
>MU912396.1:14136-52200 GCA_036418165.1 Cooperia oncophora
GATAATGCGTTCACCACGAAGCACCACCATTCTTCTGAAAGACAACATGCCGTGTGAGTCTAAGGATTTTGATAGGTATAGGGATTATCTTCACTTCAAAATTGTCGGGACCTACTCAAAATAGCAGCTGCACTTATGTGAGCTATATTTCTGTAACAACAACTTGTCAACATAACACAAAGACTGTTTCAACTTCCTGAACTTCCATGCGGATAATACAAATCGTGATCATGACTGATAGGAGGCCGCTAACCTATCCAGTGTACAGATGGCATCCGCTCCAATGCTGGCATTTCTCGCCGATGAACTTACTTATCTCCTGTAAAACAAAGTTATTCTTACGACCGGTTATGAACAAATGACTACAGCCACGATTCTTTTCAGAAAAGTGGCCTACTATTGCGAATGTACTGCCGCTATATTTTGCAGCCCGTCTCCGGCTGTCTCTTAGTACTTCTCCCCATTATTACTTTATTACTTTGGTAATTCTGTCCATTATTACTTCATCACTCCTTCCTCTCGGACTTGTCTACGCAATTACCCTTTTGAGGTCTACCTCTCTTAGGACCTACCACAGTTCCTTCATGGATTTCGCTTTTGCCCGATCATTTCCGTCATTTCCACCTTTTTTGCAGAGGTACGCTACCGGCTTCGCTTCTGAAGACAGGTTGCGCACTCATTTCCAAGGACGGTACTTTCCATGTGCGAGGTGATTGGATCAGCTGCTGCACTTGCATGCCAGCTTGTTTGCTTAAAAAAACTCGGAGACTAGAAGGTAGTGGTTTCCGGATGCCGTCTCCTTACAGAGTCAGCGCTTTAATCAATGTACCGCTTTTTCGCCGAAAAGAAGGAATGAAAAAAGGGCTCGTCCGCAGTTAGGAATGGAAAAAAACGTCGCGGAAGAGGTGGTCCGTTTTACCTCCAAATCAACGAACCATCATTGTGTATCGTTTCCATCTACTAAGATCCCGCAGCGGAGGCAGCGTTTAGACTCAACGCGCTTGAATGCGTGTTAAAGCGCATTGAAGGCAGTTGGCACGATGATTTTCTACTTGGCCTAAAATGCTAGTAGGGCGCTATGTAGGAGGGGAAATGGAAGAAAAAGAACGGAGTGAAACGGTCATTATCATCCATATATGCATGCAGCATCGCAGCCGCTTCACCAATCCCCTTGCTTCATAATTTGCTCAGCAAATGAATGAATACGAGCGCCAGGAACGGTCATCCGTTTGTGGCAGGCGGGCGAGGAAGGCGTTTGGGACGGAATGTTGTTGCTCGATAGGGCGTTATAGGAGTACCCTCTTTGGAAAAGGCGCCACGGAGCGCCTGTCCGAGGTCGCGGAATTCTGTTAAGCCAGTCGTATAACTGCTACATCTGTACAGGGATTTATCGTGCCAACTGCCTTTAAACCGCTTTAACACACTACAGTTGCAAGCGCGCTCGGCGCTATTGAGCTATTCCCACCCATGTAGTATGTAAACTTCTGAACATGAATATCATTCCGGCTTGGCCGAAAACCGCCTGGCGCCTGCATCACAGTAGCCGGCGCCAAAAACCCTAAATCACCGAATAGATTAAAACCCATGTACGGAGGATGGGCAGCGTT
The DNA here is from genome assembly GCA_036418165.1 of Cooperia oncophora. Taxonomy (NCBI): domain Eukaryota; kingdom Metazoa; phylum Nematoda; class Chromadorea; order Rhabditida; family Trichostrongylidae; genus Cooperia; species Cooperia oncophora. The sequence continues at coordinate 15,744 of MU912396.1, forward strand.
CAGGCGTAACGCACTGTACAGCGCACAGGGTACAGCATCGTGATGTGTGAGATGGTGGTCTCACTAAGCCCTCTACGACCCCCCCCTCACTTCCCCCACGAATTTACCACACTTTCTAGTTTTTGACCCACTTTTCCGTCGAGCTAGGGGGTGGGGTTGGGGGAGGGAGTATATAGCCAGCGCATAGCTGAAAATTTCTTGGATTTTCCGCAACTTCCTCTTAGAGCCACATACGACCCCTCCTTTCCCAACGACCAAATATGACTCCTCCTCTCCGAGTCGGAAAAGTACGACCCTCCTATGTAACTTATAGCCGCTTGAAAGTCAACGAATAGTTTAGTGAGTTCGATAGGCGCTCCATAGTGAAAACAGAATTCGTCCGTTCACTGAGCTGCTCCTACAGCGCTGTAATGATCGAATCGTAGCAGACAGAGCAACTCGTCGGATCCTACACTTCTCAAAACGCTTTCATTTGCAGGAAAGGTGCGGTTTGAGACGTATTGCTCATACTGTACCGAACATATTAGGTTGTCCGGAAAGTTCTCAGCGTTTTGTGCACCTATTTTTTGTACATTCACTGCTGATTAAAAGCTCATTCTGCCTTGCTTCTCAGTAGCGCATCCTGTAGAGAATTTCTTGCGCTATCTTATGGCATGATAGCCGTTTCACCAGTGCTTGATAAACCCCCTTTTCTCAAGAATTTTTCAAGCATGTCAAAAGAGCACTTCGAACGATTTTTTTTCTTCGACTATAAATTGGGGCAATCCGCAATCGAAACAGCTCAACGAATTAATCAGGTGTGAGGGCCCATTTGCTAGAGAAAGCACTGTGCGGCAATGGCTCAACAAATTTCGTTCTGGAGATTTCAGCCTTGAAGATGAACCTCATAACGGTCGACCTGAAGCAATATCTGACGAGGATTTTAGGGGGATTTCGGAGGCTGACCCGTCACAAACAGTTCGAGAGATAGCAGAAGAGCTAGGCTTTGGCAAATCCGCTCTTGCAGATGGTCTGCAACGCATTGGGAAGGTGAAAAAAACTCGACAATTGGGTGCCCCACAATCGAAGTGACCGGCACTAATCGGCACGTCTCCTAGGTTCCTTCTGCATCGCTTTTGCGCAGCAGAAACGACCTGTTTTGGGCGGAATTGTCACCTGTGATGAAAAATGGGTCATGTATGATAAGAGAGACGTTCCGAACAGCGGTGCGACGAACCACCGAGATAATTTTCAAAGCCGAACCTCCACTAAAAAAAATTCTGGTCCGACTTGATGGTCATCGCCTGGTGTGATCTACTATAACTTTTATCACCAGACCAAACCTATCACAGCCAAACCACTGCTGAAAGAATTCCACGAATTCTACCGGAAACTTTGTCAGATGCAGCCAACACTTATCAAAAGAAAGGGTCCGATTCCTTTGCATGACAACGCCCACCCACACGTTTCACAAATCGCTCTCCATAAATTGAACGAATCGAGAGCTGAAGTTCTACCCCAACCGCAACATTCTCCACACCTTTCGGCAAGCGACTATCACCTTCTCAAGCATTTTCAGAACTCCCTTGCTGGAAAATACTTCATCAATTAGGACCATGCAAAAAAGCCTCAGTGGATTTCGTGAATTTTCGACCACACAGTTTTTTACCTTGATCGGATTTCTCGACTGCTGTCACATTGACAAAAGTGTGCTGATTCGAATGGTGCCTATTTCGATTAAATCCGATGAGTATTAAAAAAGTTACGATCGTTTAAAGTGAAACACCCAAAACGCCGAGAACTTTCCGGACAACCTAATAGATCTGTTGGTATAGATAAATAGATAGTACAGCCGGCCAACAACGCGCAGTACGAAATTCATATTTTTCATTACCATTTGGGCTGCGTATGTTGTTGGTTGCCTATTTTTTCTGTACTCCCTTATTAGTCGTTCTCTTCACCTTGTAAGTTAAAAAAAGGATAAAAATAAGCTATTCTATGCATAGAAGTGTCACATTATTCGCGTTTCCAGTTCTTCTCGATTTCTCCTAAATTTCCTGTTTTAGGCGAACTGCATTCCACCTCCCTCCCCGCCGCGCTCGTTGACATTTATATAGTAGGATAGTGGGATGAGTTCATCTTTCACTGTTATTGTAAAAGTGATAGCCAAAGGAAAAGTTTGCACACTGAGCGTTCAATACTTGGCAGTATAGTGGTAAGAGATGTAATGAGAATGGCTCCTTGTCCTTGCTTATCAATTGATCAGATTGCTTTTCACCCGTCATCAATGTCCCTATCACTGAAACTCTGTAATTTGATTAGTGTGAAGGCTCCAGCAATTTGACTGAAGAGAACGGTAACCATCCTCATCAGTTTCTGTGAGCTGTTATCACTTCCTAATATCTGCCGTCGTCATCCTCACCTTCCGCTATATATCATTTGCTGGAATCAATGCTGCTGGTGATGCTTTGTTCCATGTTATAAGCATGCTGACCTTCCCTTTCTGACTCTCTATATCGAATTTTATCACCTCTCAGCGATTCTTATCACCCATCAATAATGTTCCTCTGCCATATCCCTATATTCATATCTTAAATCAACGACCCACAGTTGCTGTGACCCGCATTATGAGCATGTTGACCATATCTTTCCGAGACCCTCATCGAATCTTATAAGCTGCTAAAGTTTTAGTCACCCACAAATAATCTTACTGTCTCATACCCTACATCATATCTTGGAGCTAACGTCCCATTGCTGCTGTGACCGCACTATGGACTGGGTGACCATCCCCTTTGACGCCTCTTATCAGATCTTATCAGCTGATATCACTTCCATTCACCCACACAATGGTGGTTCCGTCCTCCCCTCCATCTTCCTGAAAACAACATTTCTCTGCCACTGGGACGGATGCTTCGAATTTTTGTGACACACCACACATCGTAGAGCACGCACACTTACAACAACTTAGCGGATTATATATAGTAGGATGTTTGTTTATAATGCGCATATATTATGCACAGCAGCCTACATTACCTAAAACAAATGTCGAGGTTATTATCGCTAGAACGTCTCACGCTTACTTCTGTGACGACCAGCAGTGTGCAATCCAGTCCGCTTGGTTTTCTCCTCATGAAAGAATGCTGCCGAAAAAGTATATCGGAATACCTTCAATACTACAATCGTCATACGGGCAGTTGATTGGACGGTCGCAGTTCGCAGGGTGGCTTGGCGTGGCAAGACCGCCGCGATCAGCTATTTCCAGCCTGGCAGAGCCATTTTCACCCTAGGTTTCACTGTATTTCCTTTTTTCTTCGAGGTAAGTTGTTTTTTGTCTCTATGAATTATATTGAGACGTGGATACTTCTTTGTTTCTGTAGTGATGTGCTTTTCAATTTTCAAGATATTTGTTTAACCAGCCGGCTTCGCCGGCTGACACCGGCGCGCCTCCTTCTGAGATACAGCACGGCTTCGTCGAGCAGGCGCGGCTCCGCCGCGCTTGCCTTATTCCACTCATTTCATTAGCCACCTAATATCAGCCTTTTCTTTAAGCTGAACAGGTGGTCAACATTCCTTGAACAATAGCATCATACCTCCTACTTTCAACACTATTACAGTGAATGGAGTGGTGGCACGGAGCGTTGATGAAGTGGGCAGATGAGAGAAAAGCCGGGTATTAGTCGAGCATTTGATCATACGAATGCACGTAAGCGCGACGCCCCGCGATCACATAGAGGTCTGGAGTGCCTGGAGTGCTCTGGAACCGCTTGAGGAGTTTTTAAGGCTGGTTCCGCTCACCTTGAGGCACGCTTCACACACGACAGGATGTCTCACACTTGTGAACTGGTGACCCCTCGCTGATCTTAAACTACTTCTTCCCAGTGTCTGGAGTGGAGTGTCTGGGACCGTTGTCTCCAGTCTGATTGGAGTGTCTGGACGCCTTGTGCGAATTTTTTTAAATTTGACTCTACCCACACCTCTGGCACGCCCCGCCCACAATGTATGCCCCCGCCGCTTCTCAACATGACACCTCGATGAACTCAAACTACTTTTTCGCTGGTGTCTGGAGTGCTCTGGGAGCGTTTTGGCGAGTTTCTTGAATCTGTCCCACCTTGGGGCATGCCCCGCTACAATGTATGCCCTCGCGCTTCTCAGCTATTAACCCCTCGCGGATCTCAAACTACTTTTTCCCCAGCGTCTGGAGTGCTCTGGAACCGTTTTTGCGAATTTTTTAAGTTTGGCTCCACCCACCTTGCTGGGCACGCTCCGCTCACAACGAATGCCTCGCGTTTCTCAACTAATAACCCCTCGCTGATCTGAAACTACTTTTTCCCGGTGTCTGAGAGTACTCTGGAACGTTTTGCAATTTTTTAAATCTGCTCCACCACCTTGGGCATGCCCCGCCTACAAGTATGCCCCGCGCTTCTCAACATGACGCCTCGATGACTTGAACAAACTCTATCCCGGTGTCTAGAGCTGCCCGGAAGCGTTTTGCGAATTTTTTAAGTTTCGCTCCACCCACCTTGAGCCATGCTCCGCCCACAACGAATGCCTCGCGCTTCTCAACTATTAGGACACTGGGTGTCTGGAGTTATCTGGAACCGTTTTGCGAATATTTTAAATGTGGCTCCACCCACCTTGGGCATGCCCCGTCCACAATGTATACCCCCGCGCTTCTCAACCAATGACCCCTCGATGACCTTGAACTACTTTATCCCGGTGTCTAGAGTGCCCTAGAAGCGTTTTGCGAATTTTTTAAATTGGCTCCGCCCACTTTGGGGCACGCTCCGTCCACAGCGGGAGTGTCTCGCACATTCCTCATGTGATCACTTGAGGACCATAATCCACTTCTTTTTGCGCCACCTGTAGTGCTTTAGCCACCAAATTACGGTTTTTTACAATGGTACCTCGGGTTCAAATGCACGCCCCGCCCACTGTGGGCATGCCTTAGTACTCCGCAAACATGGTGGACTCAGATGTTCATCTTCGTCATGGAGTTTTCTGCGACCTCTAAACATTTCCGGAACCGAGTTACCTACCTTTATGGAAAGCACCGCCCATCTCAAGCACGCCCCGCCATTTCGGGTGTGTTTCCTCCATTTGCCCCGCCAACCCAATGCTAGCCTTATTCTACTTTCTCCCATCTCCGCGTTGCATTTTAGCCGAGTTATAGCTTTTTCAGTGACACGGGAAGCACCGCCATTCTCAAGAACGCCCGGCCCATTTCGGGTGTGTCTCCTATGTTTGGTCCGTCAGGCTTTGTTAACTTTACTGCACTGTTTCCTCATCACTGCTCTGGACCGAGTTATGACCTTTTCCAGTGACATCGCTAAATTGGACGCACGCCCCGCCCACTATGGCGGGGCTTACCATGGGTCATGAGTGGCTCCTTAGGTTTTTGTCCCATGCTCTATCCATCCCCACCCTGACCCGACCCCACCAAGCTCCTCTTCAAGTGCTGTATGAATTTCGTGACAAACAGACAGCCACACACACACACACACGGACATAGCCGATTATATTAGTAGATTGTTTGTTTAATCGTTCAATTGTTTGCAAACATTGGAAGAATCTCAATCATGGTTTACCTTGTGGGGCAAGAAACAACTAACCTCAGAAAAGCAACCAAAAAAAATAAAAGTAGGTAGAAAATGACTGAACCAGACCTGAAACAGTTAGTCGCCTCCAACAGTTCCTACGTGCGCGGTCGCTGCTGCTCCCAGAGTACGTCCTGCAGCTGGGTGAAATCCTTGGGAAATACGACTCCCCGCGATTCCACCTACTGATACAATTCCCCCCTTCCTTCCTACCTGCCACTTTCCTGTTCTCCTGTGTTTCCGACTTCGTCGTGGGGTGGAAGAGGTCGTCGCAACTAAACAATATTCTCGATTATCAACATCAATATTTACGTTGTAATTCTTGAAAACTGGAAGGAAATGCCTCCCAACGCTGGAGACTTCCCTAAGGCAGGGAGGCAAGTACGCAACCCCCCCCCCCCGCTCCCACACTCAGTATTCTCCCAACGATGTGATTACCGTCCGTGAGACTACCAACTATCGAAAGAGTTCCTCAGAACACATACCCCCCCTTCCGCTAAGGAGCCCCCACGTACGACGTGCCCTGGTTGGAGTGTGAAAACCTTGTATGTATGGTCAGAGTACAGCAGTGTGATGGTGGATGTAAGTGAGATCCCCACTGAAAAGGGATTCTTGGTACGTCCCCATCCCATACCTCGCTCCTATTTATCCTTACGTTCCCAGATTCCTATAAAATTTCTAAGATTTCCCACATTTTCACCAAAAAAAATTCTCCGTCGAACTAGGGGGGGGGGGTAAAAACACCAACTTCGCCACTCTTTCCGGAATTCCAACGAGAATTGAGCGAGCGAGGGGGGCGTGGGACACAGCGTCCCGGGTGCAGCATCGTGCGGTGCAAGATGGCGGTGTCAGTACGACCCCCCCCCTCGAAGCAGTGTCGCGGTAGACCCCCCGCCCCTCCCAACCTACCTACCACTTTCCTACAAGTTCCCGACTTCCTACCAGTTCTCCAGTTTGTTCGTTTTTCAGTTTTTTATCGAGGAATTTTCCGTCAAGCTTGGGTGATATGGCACATGTGATGCGGGAAAAACAGCGAAAATTATTAACCGGGGAAAACTACTTTGCTAGCATCGCAAATTTCTCTGATTAGTGCGAAGCTACGACCCCTATATCCCAACAACGACACGACACCACCCCCCCCCTATCCTACGATCCCCCATGTGTTCCACATAACTTCACAGTGGCATGTGCGATCCTTCGATGACCGCCTAAGCAACTGCCCGGATGATGTACTGTACTGTAGATTTTTGCTACTAATTCTATTCTTCGCAAAAAGTAGTTGTCCGTACTGCCTACTTCTCTTTTATCTGAACATTTCTTTCATGGATTCCGATCAACCGTTTATAGTTAACGTGCTTACTGTGATGTTGAGGCTCAGGTCCGAGTAGTATCCATGGCGGTATCAGGACGAGTAAGGCTGGTACACATCAAGTTTTGTAGGGAATGACATCAAAATTGCTGTGTAGTTCAGGCTAAACCATGTTGTTTTGTGACTATCTGCTATAGCATGGGCGCATTTCAGCTGGATAGACAAATAAACAAATATCTAGGTAAATAAACAGATCAATAAACAAATAATTAAGTTGGACATTTGTACAGCAGTCTCAAGGTCGGTCCTTGTAGCAGAGCGGTCCGAGTGAAACTCCCACTCCAATCAATCACTTTCCGAAGATGGGCCAAAATCTTAAAAATTCCGTGAAACGTGCTTTATGGGTGTCAAGTCACGAGTAGAACACTCGTTTGCTTCGGCTTGCTCCCGTTCCGTAGGTGAGCTATGGAAGCCATCACACGTAAGCGTTTTCAAGCGCAAGGCATTCAAATGAACATGATTACGAACCCCGCAGCTCTGCTCAACATTAACACCTGAACCTACAACCTCGCTTATACTGAAAATTTTTTTTACCAGGCTCCCTTCATACTTGAGGCAGAGGTGGTGCAGTGACCGGGCGCGCTTGTCGTGCGGTCCTGAGTTCAAATGAATGGTCGAATCGCGCCCACGCCAACCGCCAACAAGTTTTCTATCTCTCCGCGACAATCACTGGTACCAGATTCTTCTAAGAGGATAGGAGCACTGGCTTGTACACCGGCGGGCTCCGCAACTCATTGTATTGGCCGCATCGCATGCAGTAAGCCACTGCGATTCTGAATGGGAACAGAATGAATGGCGCATCCTGCAAAAAGATTTATCAAGGCAAAGACTTCATTCATCCCTTAACACGTTGACGACAATGGCAGGCAATGGTGGCTGACAGCCAGTCTGTCTCGTGGGGGTGTAGGTTAGGACTCCACGAGAGGTCACGGCTGCCATGTCTCGCCTCGCCGTGCGCGGCGATTGCAGCCTGATTTTACTTGACCAATATGGTCGTGCGATTAAGATTCCGGTCCCTTCACATAGTTCTGGCATCACGCAAATCTGCTTGGGATTTTTCCAAACCAGAATTTTCAATGGGACGACAGTATTTTTGAATGGCAGCTGTGTTATTCGACGGATTGCTGTATTTCCTAACATGACCTACTTTTAGCGTCTGGCCGTTAATCTTAAGCCTTTCAATACCTTACAATTAACACGTTGACGACATGCGCGTTTTTACTTTTTGGCCGCGTGGGACACGCGCGTTTTCTCGAACGCAACCAGCGCGGTACACACATAGTTCACACGATCCCACGAGGCGCTTTTTTGAAAATTGGATCGGAAAACTGGATTAGAGCGCAGTTATGAAGTAAGGTAATACTTCAGTATAGAAAAATCCTGGCTGGTTAACTCTCGTTGCACTAGATGCCAGAAATTCGTCCGCAACCAATGTTTTCATAAAAAAAGGTGTCGTGCCCTCTATAGCGTTCAGAATCCTTCAACCTATAACTTTTATCATTATCAACATATATCGATCAGCATTTCTCAGCTGAGTGTTGGAGAGCAAACCATTCCAGTGTTGAAGAATTAATAAATGGTGATCTTTACCCAAAAAGTATTTGCTAAACTAGTGTGTACTGAATTATTCCATGGACTACGCATATTACGAGTACACCAGGGTCTGACCTATACAATGATTAAGAGAAACTAACTGAAAAACCATGCACTGTTGAAAGATATGGATTTGTTGATCGTGAGTCGTATAGTATGCACGCTGTCCCGCCTACAACGCGTGTCAATGTGTCTCACGCTGTCGTCAATGTGTTAAGGTGAAAAGATGGATTCACCCTGAAAAGAATTTTTGTAGATTGCTGATGTATTCTCTAGATAATATTTCTATGTAAGGGCGTTGTTTTGGACTAATAGTTGAACATCGGCCTACTCCTTTTATAGTTTTCACACCTGCAAGTAATAAAGCAGACTGTTGGAGACCTCATAGAATATGCAAATGAAAAATATACACAGCGGAAGCATCGCGGGACCCACCGCCCGTCCGCCGCGGCGGCGGCAGGCTGACCTCTCGTGGAGTAATAACCGTTCCCCGTGTCGTGGGACGATGGCGGACGGGTGTAGGACTTTCTTAAAAGATCTCACATCACACCTATCATGCCTGCCGGGGAGACTGGCCTGCGGTGTTGCCAGAGTTAATTGCTCTCTCACTAACGCCTGACCTTTCCTCTACTTGATGATTACATCCTGATGAAAATCTATTAGAGCCGATTTTTCAGCAAATTTAATAGAATCAAACGTAGAAAATGCAGAAAGAAAGATATGTTTTCATAAATTTAAAATGTGAAGAACACATTTAACCACTTAGAGCAAATAAGTGCAGACGTAAACAACATGAAATTACGGCAATTTAAATAAAAAGAAAGAGCACGTATTGGAAAATTCTCGATGGTTTCATCATGAAAGGTACCCCAGATGATTTTCACTTCTAGGCTGTGTAGTTATTTGAAGGCTGAATGTGTCTTGCGTCAAGAAGCTCCTTCAATCTATCAGAGCCGATTTTTTCAGAAAAATAATAGAATTAAGGAATACAATTGAAAATTTTGAATCGTTTTGAAATAGAAGTGTACTGCTCCGCAGAGACGATGAGGTTGTGTACAACGAAGAAACATGGGTTGAGTTAGTAGTTTTTGTGCGACATCAAAAGGATAAGAAAAGGTGTACAAGGGAAAGGGAGCGATGTACTGCCGGAGAGATCAGGAAAAATGGAAGGGTTGCTGGGATGAGAGGAAAGGAGGTAAATGTTATCGTTCATGCTCTACTGTGCCTTACACAACAATAGTGCTAAAGATTTCCGCTAATCAGCTCGCTTAAATATGACTAGCGACGACCTTTATATAAGGTGTGAGGTTGATAAAAGAGTTGCCTAACAGTTGAAAGTGCTGACGGTCATATTTGTCGAATTAACCTCCCTTTAGAGGGGCATCAATAGAGTCATTGCAATTACAGTTCTGAGTGAGTTCTTGACGCAAGACACATTCAACCTTCAAATAATTACACAGCCTAGAAGTGAAAATCATCTGGGATACCTTTCATGATGAAACCATCGAAAATTTTCCAATACGTGCTCTTTCTTTTTATTTAAATTGCCGTATTTCATGTTGTTTACGTCTGCACTTATTTGCTCTAAGTGGTTAAATGTGTTCTTCACATTTTAAATTTATGAAAACATATCTTTTTTCTGCATTTTCTACGTTTAATTCTATTAAATTTGCTGAAAAATCGGCTCTAATAGATTGTCATCACGATGTAATCATCAATTAGAGGAAAGGTCAGGCGTTAGTGAGAGAGCAATTAACTCTGGCAACACCGCAGGCCAGTCTCCCCGGCAGGCATGATAGGTGTGATGTGAGATCTTTTAAGAACACCACACACCCATGGCGGACAATGGTGTCCGCCACTATATTGTTCCAATAATAAGTGTACGAACAACTAGGTTCGCTGGAGACGTATCCCCAGGGTAGCTGGTCTTTCTGAAACCAATACTACAGTCGCTTGGTAGGAACTGCCCGGCGCCCGCGCCACAGGTGCCTGCTCCAGAACACCATAGATCACCAAATTCACTGAAAGCTTGTCTCCTGGGACAGCTTGACCCCGTGAACACGAGTACCACGTTCGCTTGCTGCGAAAATGCCTGGCGCCGGCGCCAAAATGTCCTAGACTATCAAATCTCCTGAAAAATTGTCCGTACCGTTAGTTTGACCCCCTGAGCAACAACATCATCTCCACTTGACGCGTTGACGACGATTTCCGTTAATGGTGGACGACAGAACGTTTGTGTTGTGGAACGGCGTCACCCAATGCTGTCCGACAGCTATTAGATAACTCAGAATCTGCGCGACTGTTTCACTTTTTTTCAGAAAATTAGTTCAAGAACAAACATTCGGGCCAACGGGAAGCGATGTTGATCTTTAGGAGGTCAAACTGCGCCGGGAGCCAAATTTTGTGTCAGTTCTGCCCCCAGAGGAAGATGTTGATAAAAGCCGCCTGATATTGGAAGATTGGAGCAATAAAAGCTGCATCAAAGATTCGAGATTCGCATACTCGTCTGTTGCATTCCCTGATGCACTTTGGTCATTCATCCTGAAGTTACTATGTTTCGATGTAGAATAACATGCGTCCCACGGGAAGGATGGCTCGTCGTCATCGTGTTAAAGGCAAAGCTCGGGACCACAGATGGAGAGTCATGGAGCTCAAATACGAATGACAAGGCAAGTTGATGAATAAGGAAGATGAAACGGAGCGAAATCATGCGAATACCCTATATAAAGCCCCGTGCCGAACCGAGGTTGGACGTGTAAAGCGCAAAGAGAAGGCGTGACCTGGACGAGTTCTCCAAGATGCTCCACTCTGCGCCGTCTCTAGATTGGCTTGGGCAATTTACCAACACGATGTGACGTGATTGCGTACGACGAGCGACTACCTTATTCTACGCCTAGTTTTCTACTCCTTCCCGATAGGGATTTCGGCGCTACCCTCACGGGATTGTGTCGGTTAAGGGAGCGTGGTGTCAAGCATATATTCATTCCAGATCACCATATGTATGCATACTCCTTCATTGAAGAAGTAGTCCTGTTCGCAAGCATAGAAGATGTATTTTTTCCTGCAGCAGAAAAAGATGTGTTAACGGCGTCACCCAGTCGCGGGGAAGGCAAATACACTGCTACATACCGCACCCACACCTACTCTTTAACGCCTCCCTATGGCTACTTATAATTAGCTCAGCAGTTGCTTCGCTAGTAGCTTTTCCATTCCAAATGCTGAGAGCTAGGTAACGGGAAACAGAGTTGCTACTGCTATAGTAACAACAAGAACCAGGACATACAAGGGCAGTTCGGCACGAAGTGCTACCTAGGGCACTTCCAACTAGTTTTTCCCTGCACTTACTAATGGAATATTTATAACCTCGTCATTCACATTTCATCGCGATTACTACAATTCGTGATCATGGGACGTGTCTTCGGCAAACCTTGATCCTCCATATCCCATGTCATTTTGAAATTTCGTTCACAAAACCCGTTAATTCTCAACAACTTCTTTATTGAGGAAGCAAATTACTAGACTCAAATCCATGTACTTTCCAGCGTCTCTTCCCAATGGGCTGAAGGACAGAGTGTGCATCTACAGCAATAAGGGCGGCATGCCGCTATCGAACTAACTTGGGATTACGAACACACAGTTACTGAATGAAATGCTGGAGCGTTATCATGATAAAGGATGGAATTGCAAATATAGAGGGAAGTGAGAAACGATAAATATCTCTTGAGTGAAATCAAAGTACGCACCCAAACACACGAAAAAATTAAGACATGCACCCAGCGAATAACAAGATGCATCTATGAGGAATCAACGAACTAGGCAGGAAGAAAAATAAGCACCATGAAAACAACAGCAATACGGAAGTGAAGCAGACCTGAAAACAGTTCTGCGTGCGTCGGAACAGATGACGTCCGCGATTCTGACACTGAGCTAAAGCTAAGTTCATAAACAAGACCAATCATTAAAAAAGTCATCGAGTTTCCATATGTCACAATTCCTGTTTTTCTAAGCAGTCAAGAGTAACAAAAACCCACCGATGCATTCCAGCAGAAGCCCTAGTGAAAGCGACTGGATGCTGCCTTTTTTCCAAGATAGTGATGAGCAGTGTTTTCGGTTCTCTGTAATAAACAAATAAAGAAATGGAAGAATGTTTCTCTGAGCACAATCAGTAATGGTTCAAGCATGTGAAGAATCGAACAATCGTGTCAAATGTGGAAGGTTTTGCCACTTAATTTTTTATGTTTTTCAGAGAACTCGTTGCCCTACACATTCAATCCTCTTAGATCTTTCTTCGGTTTCCACAAATATTTGAGGGCTCAATCTGGAGTGTCACAGTCTATGAAACTGAGCATTTTCAAGAGCCCCGCTTTTTCACTTTAAGTTGAAAAGCTAAAATCGAGAAACTATGTCTCCTAGATTCAAAGTTTCCATTTATGACGCCATAGACGAGCATCGAACCTAATACCCTATTGAGCACAATCGAAAGCTCACTGAAATATCTCATTCATGGAGATTCATGCCAGGAATGAGAAACGTTAGAGGTCGTAGAGTGCTCCCTTATTATAAAGAAGCATACCCTCAATTGATGTTAGACGTTTGAAAGCTGTTAGATGGATTGGGGTGCAAAAACTTGCCGCCTAACTGTTGAATCAAAAATTAGGAAGGCAAAGCAATCTTCTAGAGCGGAAGATAGCCAGGGGATACCATACCCATACATTGTGGGTCCCTCCAAACGCTCGGGCAGGCGCTTTTCATCAGCGTTGAGCGCGCTTCATCGCGCTCAACGCTGATGAAAATTACGAACACATTAGTACGTAGTTTCCTTTCAACCCCACCACTTTACAAAAAAGATTTTTGCTAAAATATCATTCAAAAAACTCGTCACTCACGCTATGTGTAGAAGTTACACTGAAAATGAGTGCCCTAATTCAAAATAGTAATGAAGATAATGTAAGCGGTTGGGTAGTATGGTTGACTTTGCTCCAGGATGACTCATGCCTTTTCAGGGCGGAGCGACAGTCAGCTGGAACGAGGAGACGTCTCACCGCACTGGTTGAGGACTGCAGCCTCTACTTCTCCTTCTCTCTTCCTAGGCGACGCCCTCAATCACCAGACCCGCTTGATCTCTGTTCTTTCTTATTTGCATTGTACTGTTTCTCGTTCGTGTAACTTGTCTTACTTCAAAACGTGCTTGCCTTCGTAAAGTGCCATGTATTTCATTGTTATGTACGCAGTATGTTGACTACTTTTACCTTTTATTCATGTACTTACGTGCCATATAAACTTTAGTACTTATCGCTGTCGAAGCAGGTAATGGTGCAGCTTTCACTGCGCGGCGCTCGCTTAATATAAAAAGTGTTCATTGCTTACCGTGTCGAAACCCATCATATTGTTGCAGCCGCACTGGACATAGCCGATTGTACCACCGATGTGCCCATGGCTCCACATACAATAGTAGCGACGATCATGCCTAAGAAGAATATGCTATACTGAATCTATATTGTTAAAGGCAGTTGGCACGATAAATCGCTGTACAGATGTAGCAGTTATACGACTGGCTTAACAGAATTCCGTGACCTCGGACAGGCACTCCGTGGCGCCGTCTCCAACGAGGGTACCCCTATAACGTCCTATTGAGCAACAACATTCCGTCCCAAACGCCTTCCTCGCCCGCCCGCCCACAAACGAACGACTGTTCGTGACGCTCGTATTTAATCATTTGCTGAGCAAATTATGAAGCCAAGGGATTGGTATGAAGCGGCCGTGATGCTGCATGCATATAAGGGTACGCATATGCAACCATGTCTTCGGTAGCGGTGGGCAAGATGCGTACGGGAAACTCGTCCGAAATCGATTTTCAAGTCACTGAGAACGGAGGCTTTTTCTTCGCCGGATTTTGACCGTTTCAGTCCGTTCTTTCGCCATTTCCCCACTACATAGCGCCCTAAGCATTTTAGGCCGAGTGGGAAACCATCGTGCCAACTGCCTTTAAACGATTACTCTATGTTACCCAGTCAGCGTGGCTAACTTAGGTGTAGAGGGGGAGAGGGCACGCGCGGGGTTCAGAACTGTTGTCAACCAAACATGCCCTCGTTGCGAGGGTCCAGAGGTATCTTATCTTGGCGTCTACTGGCTCAGCAATGGAAGGTAGGGAAGAGGGAAGAGAGAAGGAAAGGAGGAAAAGAACGAAGGAGGAAGGAAAAAGGAAAGAGGAGCTTCGCGGTTGACTAGTATCCTGAGGCGTACATGCAGCAGGCTGCTTTTCCGTCCCCTTCTCGCCGAGATAGTATCTCGCGTGCTTGGATGGCATCTGCGGGGATCTTATAATGGTAACTTGGTAATTTCAGGGTTAAAATATGACTTCGGAACATGAATGAGTTCAACGGAAGGTGGTACTTGATGAGGTGACGCTTGCAGGCCTAAAAATTGCGAAGAAGCAATTGCAATCCAATGGATGAGGACTGGATGATCGTCTATGCCTGGGAGTGGAGAACTTTGGGATGAATCCCGCAAAGTGACGCTTAAAAACGACTAGTTACACAGAATCTTTGCGGCGTTTCTCTAATAGCACCTTATCGAAAGAGAAAGAAGATCGCAAGCAAAAGCCATGATTTTCGACAAATTCTCGTTGGTATATGCATTCTATCCTTCAATATGGAACTGCCCTACTTCCCTTTTGAAATCTGTTGGGATCTTTTACAAGCTTCTAAAACTATTTCTGCGAGGTGGAAGCAACAGCAGCCTGCCGCCAACTCTCCCACCTCTCCGAAGACATTCATAAGCAGACATTCGTAAGCAGACACATGTAAATATAATTAAGAAACTAATACCTGTTTTCCTTCACAAAGCCATTAGTATCCGTGCCAAATCCGCTACCACCTAGTAAAGAAGCATCGTACTGTGTGCAGACAAACATAAGGGGACGTGATTTTCAAGCAGACCGCAGGTGTGAGGTCCGCTCTATCTCCTTTCTAGAATCTTAAACTAATAAAGCATTAAGCGCTACCTTGAACACATAGCAAACTTTTTGAGAAAATCAAAAAAGTAGTATTAACGAGTGAATATGTAAAGCAAATGCAAACCAGTGTGAGCAGAAATTCAGGATCAGCTGTTGTGTCGCAATAATTCCAACAACATCCCAAGAGACGAGTGTGCGGAACTCGGCCTTCACTGCTGCAGCGACGTCACATCCAGCATGGGCCTTCGGGGGTCGCCTTGGGCCTAAGGGGTGTCAATGGGTAAATTGCCAAACTTTTAAGGGAAATCCTGCTTTTTTGGATGCGCCAAAAGCTTATGGGCTTAGTTTATCGCGGAAAGTGGCTTCAAGGTGACTGACTAAGCTCTCAGTTGGGCTGAAAGATCATCACTCAGCTTCGAGGTTGTCTGTTAGGTTGGAGCTGGAATCTTTCGATTGCTTCAACCGCCATGAGCCCTTCTAAGAGATTTACTATTAGGTTGTTAGGAAAGTTCTCAGCGTTTTGTGTCACTATTTTTTGTACATTCATTGCTGATTAAAAGCTCACTCTCCCTTGCGTCTCAGTAGTATATCCTAAAGAGAATTTCTTGTGCTATCTGATGGTATTACTGCCGTTTCACCAATGCTTGATTGGCCACCTTTTTACAGGACTTTTTGATGCATGTCGAAAGAGCAACCTCGGACGATAATTTTCTCCAACCAAAAATTAGGTCATTCCGCACTCGAGACAGCTCGACAAATTAACCAAGTGTGGGAACCCAATAGTGCTAGAGAAAGCATCGTGCGGCTATAGTTCGACAAATTTCGTTCTGGAGATCTCAGCCTTGAAGTTGAACCTCATAGCGGTCGACCTAATGCAATATCTGGCGAAGATTTGAAGGGTTTTTAAAGGCTGATCATCCCAAACAGTTCGAGGGATTGCAGAAAAGCTAGGCGTTTGCAGATCCACTGTTGCGGATGTCTGACAAGCACTGGTGGAAATGTGGCCAATCTAGTGGAGGGCCTCTTTGTTGTAAATGAAGTAAAGTCTGGAATTAATATTGACGGGTTTCTGATGTTGTAGGCATAAAACATAAAACTGTATTTTCAGGTAAGCGGAAGCCTCCTAGTTCTTGTTCGGTGGGTTTGTGCTATACTTTGTGTCCGAAAGAGGTTGT
The DNA here is from genome assembly GCA_036418165.1 of Cooperia oncophora. Classification (NCBI taxonomy): domain Eukaryota; kingdom Metazoa; phylum Nematoda; class Chromadorea; order Rhabditida; family Trichostrongylidae; genus Cooperia; species Cooperia oncophora. The sequence continues at coordinate 32,409 of MU912396.1, forward strand.
ATTCATGTGAAGGTCAAGTATTTGCTTTCGTAAAAATATTTCCTACGCAATTTCTGGACCGAGGCCGCCAAACAAGTTATCTGATGGCTTGAGCGCATTTAGCTTACCAGGGTGTTTTGAACTGCATCAGTGTTCAAATGAGGTTTTTGGTGGTTCAAGTGGTAGTTACATGTTTATTGATAACACATACGCATACAAACATGACTCACAATCATTAAACTACAACATACAACATATGAGGTTAAACTACTAGATATACTCGTGTCAAGTGCAAGTTGTGTGTTTTTCTTTGTTGTTTCTTCTTCAGGCGATAGCGGGTCCGCAGTGTCTTGTGTTCTCGTCCTTGTGTTGGCACATCGTGTTCGTTCTCCTTTCAGTGTGCTCGTGGTGTTCGGGAAGTGCTGTGGAAGTGTGGAGCTGCGAAAGCAGCGAAGCTGCGAGGAAAATTGTGAAGAACTGCGGGAGAGAAAGCGGACTGACTGCAAAGAGAAAACTGACCGAAACTGACTGGCGCCACTCAGCGCGCTACCTTTATAGCCTTGATTATGGGCGGTATAATACTGGCTGGGTGTGGCGGCTGCAAGGCCTCCTATTGGTTGGTTGTAGGCGGTGCATGCGAACTTTCTAGAAAGTGTGCATTTGCGACCGTGCATCCTAGGTCATCATGACCAAGGGTTATGACACAGGAAGCTCAACAGTTCATTCTAGCCATTTGCAATATGATGTACACCGAAGCACACGTCTTGTGAGCTGAGCCTCAAAACTTCCTTGAACTTGCCGAACGACTCTCTGTACAGAGTTATGAAGGGTTTTACACCGCCTTTGTTCTTTCAATGCTATCTCATGGAATTGTGAAAGCGTGTTTATAAATACTGAGAAGAAGATGAAGAAACGTGGCAGTAGAGCGCAGGCAGTTAGTGATCGGGGTGTGATAAGGGCGACGTCTCGGCCCCTGAAAATGTCACACATTCCTTGAACATCCCTTGCTCGCCCGTTATCGTCTGTGTTCTCGCCTGCTATCATCTTCTTAACTGTGTAGTGTAGATCCCTCTGGATGCAAAGGGTGCTTGCCCTTCTTTCGCCAACACACGTCACAGGTGTTTTTTGCACTTGACTAGTGTATATTCATGTTCAGCGGGTCAAAATAAACGCCTGCACACTCGTTTCTAGCCAGATCTGAGACTTTTCACCCATTTCGAAAAGTGGGGGATTCTATGAGTTATATGTAACCAGACTTGAGCTTATCTGTGAGACTCATTCTTATTGGGAGTGAAATTTCCCTTCCCCTTCTTTAGGAAAATGATGCGTGACAACATGTGAGCCAGGTACTGTTCTTTGGCGACAATGCATAGACAACGTGCCAATTCCACACCAATTATCAGTGCTCGTTGCATACAGCTAGGACGTCCTCGGGATTGGGTAAAAATCGCAGATCTTCGTTAGGAGAATCGTTCCTGAGGGTTATCCCGTCTCCCGAACACCGTGCTGGCGCGAAAAGGTAATGCGGCGTGTTTGCAGGCTCCGGCGCCCCATAAGGTACCCTCGAGGGAAGAAGAAAAGGAAGGAAAAACCGTCTATATTCCTTTCAGAGCATCGTTCGCAAATTTCAAAAGTAGATTTGGGTTAACCCTGTCAAGGGTGTGTACATCGGTGTGCACTTCATTGCGAATGCCCGGACTGTCCTCTTGACCTTGCCCTGGTTAGACGCTTCCCGATTCTTCCAACCTTCAGCTGTGGCGCTTCACAGTAAAGAAAGCTTCACAGTGCGGCAATTTATATGACACATTGCCCGGGAAACTAGAACTTCGATGGACTACGCTCAGCCTGAAGGAGGAACTGCAGAGTTTTGAGCTTTTCCAGAGTACGTCATCGCAAGAATGTAGAATATGGGAACAAGGAGAGTAGTAAACTGCTGTATTAGGCGTCGTAAAATTGTGCGTGTGCCGACACACCGTACTCAAGCACAGAATTGTGCAATCTTGATGAATGGTGTAGTGCAGTGGCACTCGTGGTTGAAGCCGCAATTCCACGACGCCTAGTCCAGCAGTCTGCTATCTCTCAACTTTTCCACTCCTGGCTTACACTACTTATTGCTGGCATACGCTGACGCTCGCGGAAACGGCTCCTATCCTTTCCTAGTCACTGTCGCTGGCAAACGACCCAAAATCTGTAGTACTCTAGCGTGCGCTGACGCAAACTATGAACACAATCCGAGCAAAGGACGAACACCGAATGAAAGAAAACCATGATGGACTTCTTACGTAGAACAGTCTTGATCCCTTTTTTTCAATCCTGCGATAGCATCTAGCGATTATAGTAAAATTAGAAATTCCGCCAAATAGAGGAGCTATTGCAGTGCCTGAGCCAGAGTTTCGGTGTTTTGCCGAGTCGGTAAAAGGAAAACCTAATGGGATTGTAATGCGAGTGGAGTGCAGCGCATATTTTACAAGCGATCAGACATCAGCTAGAGTTTAAGAAGGAGACTGTCGGCTACTTTCCGGAGCCGATTTGCTCTTCTGCCCGGGATTCGAGCAAGTAGTATGAAGAAACTGGCTCTTGAGAACCTTTGTGCCGATACTTTGCGTACGAAGAGTAGTACAATGTGGAAATGATACACTCGTATCGCCTAGGGTCGCTCTCCCGCGTCGAAGAGGATTCGGGTGGAAAATAACAGGGTGGTAAGGAAAGTCCTATCATTGTTTTTTGATAGCTTACAGGTTTCTGATTCTTGGTGCACATTGCTGGACGTAACATTCTACGGTTGTAGAACATCCTCAAAGCTTTCCACAAGAGGTACGTAAAGGCGCCTGCTCTTCCCTGGATTTATTTTACGACGCCACTTTCACAAGAGCAGCTTTGAGCGATCATCTTCTTTGAGTGCCGCCGCGGCTGGGAGCGACGGCAGCTGTACGTTACATTCAATAGTGCATTGGGGTGGATCCACTACCATCAGGTCCGTTCACAGTTGGTTCGCTCACTTTGCGAAAGGAGACACGATTTTCACGCAGACGGATGGCACGCTGTTCACCCGGCGTACCGGCTAGCAGTCCGAACCGGGCATGCATTCCGAGAAGGCTCTCCTGCCGCTGCTTCTGGCGACGCGGGAGGAAGCTGCACAGCGAGGTGTCCGCTGAAGAACACATGGTCACCGAGAACATATGTACCGCTCAGCTCTAGAAACACATGGAAACTATGGAGGAAAATGACCGAAACTAGCTTCGAGACAGCTCGTTCGTAAGAGACGCGAGACCTCCACACTGCTATGGAGTCATAGGCAAATAGTTGAGGAACAAGCTGGGAGGCCTAAGCCTGGCTCATCATAATCTCCTGACATAAGCCGCTCGACTATCACCTGCTCCGCCCCTCTCTGCTTTCTCAGATAGGAGACTCGAGCAAGTTTGATGGAATTGAGTCCGAGGGAAGCTTGCCTATTCTTCTTCTCGCTGGCCTCCCCAGCTTTGTGAGGAGGAGGATGCGCTGACTTACCATTACGTGAAAGCATGTAGTGGGGCTTATAATGGTTGTGTCAATTTTTTTCGCATGTTGAGTGGGAAAATAAAAAGAAAAAAAAATATACGACAGTGAAATTACTTTAATTTCAACCTATAGTATTCTTACACAAAGAAAATGCAAAGCCGCTGTTCTTAGTTTTCAAGAAAACGATTGAAATTCCCTGGCAAGAACTGCTTTTCTTGAATTGACTGCGCCACGGGACTACGTCCAACTTTTATACACGTAATGAAAACACAGCTTAATTTACTTGTAGACACTACTAGTTTTTTCACACAGTCATTTTGATATACTGCTATTAACAAGCCTACCACCGCTAAGATTTCTGCGACCCATTTTACAAACTGGGTTGACATGTATGTGCATTCTCTCGTCATGGAGTTGTGGAGGCTTATTAGTCTGTGATGATGCACGAAACCTGTCTGTTCTTGCGTTCTTCATCAGTGGTTAGCCTCAAATTACTCTCAAACCTATGTCGTCCGACGTACTACAACTTGTTAGCAGCTCAGTAAATCGCGCATTGAGTGCAGTTCGTAATTCCAACTTTTCTCCGCCTCGTTACCAAATGGGAGCACAAAGCTCAGAGCGTCTCACTCTGAAGCAAGCCCGAATCGAAGTTGTAGACGCATCAAATTGATACTCACTGATTTTTTTTGGGCGAAATCGGCATCGCAGAAACAGTGGGATAATAGTCGTGCTGCTTCCAGCGCAATTTATAAAGATCCGCCATGCAAACGAAAGCATTAATGCGGAGTAGAAATGAATATGAGCATGAAGTCATAGGAGAGCACTATGGTTAGACTAGTATTGGTATTGATGTTTTCCTCAGCGTAAGTAGTTTGTTACCGCCAGTCGAAATCACAGTCACCTTCATCCTTGTTATCACTTTTCTATCATAATCATGTCAAACTTATCCGCTTTATGTCAAGAGCAGTGTAAAATTACATCTCGTTGGTGTTGCGGATTGGCGGTGTGAGATTGAAACTCAAATGCCAGAATTTTTATTCAGCCCCCCCCACCGCTCATCCCACATATTTAACGCCTTTACAGGCTGTTTTCGGTTGTTGTATGTACTTCTCCATCATCCAACCAGTGACTCCGTGACATTTCCCTGAAGCAACGCCGCGTTGTTGGCGATGACGGTGCCCTTATAAACTAGGCGAAAGCGCTACATTTCCGGACGTCCCAATCAGCTTATACTCAGCTGATATCACTGTTAATTCACACTATAACGTTGCTGACATCCTTCAATTCACTTCCTCAATCAATGTCACGCTGCGGCGTGACTAGGTTATGAATTTCGAATTTAGTGGACATGCGCCACGCATCCTACACAAGAGAAGAGAAGAGAGAGAGAAGAGAGAGAGTAGAGAGAGCATTACGGAGAATAATGAGAAATATTAAGCGGACTAAAATAAGGATGAAGGGATGAAGTCTTCGCGTTGATGCAATCCCTTGGGTGCGCGCACGCAATTCTACTTCCATCAGAATGCGTAGTGGCTTATGAATGGCGCATGTGGCCTATACAAATTGACTTGCGGTGGCCAGCGATGTACAAGTCAGTGTTTTATCCTCGACGAATCTGGTACCGAAATTCACACCGTCCCCCCGAAGGTAGAAGGCATGGTTGGCTTCTGCGGGAGTCGACCCGGGTTTGACCCGGCGCAGCGCGGCGAGTGGTAAGCGCTGACATTTGTTACTATACACCTCGCCATCAACCGCGATATAATCTAAATAGTCTCTTGAGCACAATTAATTTGAAAAGGGAGAGAATGCGTGCAAACTAGGGTAGGCTCAACAGAATTGTTGAATGAACCAACGTTCTTTGTACAAGATTTTTTCCATCACTGCGATGAGCTACGTAGGGAGATCCAAACCGCCTCTACGGCGGGAATAAACTTAATCTGCCATTGAAACCTCGTGTGTTCATTCCATATTGCTGATACGAAAGTGCTATTTAAGGACGATAACTTCTCGTGTTTCAATGACCTGCGTCCCTGGGGAGAGATGGTTCACAGAATTTCTGTTTTGCCGTCCTTATGTTATCACATCATCTACTCCATCATGCCTTTCCCTATGATGCCAAAAGACAAAGCATGTAGCGAGCTGACGCGAATTACCAACCTCGGAAAGAGTGAGTTCATGCCAGGAGGCACCTGATCTTTGAGAAGTTTTGTTGACCTTGCCTTTTCGGCAACTACTTAGAATGTTGAGTTTCGTCAGGGACTTGCATCATTATGTTTATACGTAAGTGTAAGTAAGGCAGAAGGAGTGCCGCATGCAGCGCAGACATTCAAGACGGTTTTATCGCGAAGGGAATACGAGGTAATCGACAACACCACTCACTAAAGTTCGGCTTTTGATCAACGTTATCATTTTGTGAAACCAAGTATTTCGTCTTCACTCCGAGCCCAGGAAGATCCCAATGCAGGGGGCCTTGTGCAGTTGACTTAGACAGAATAGGTTCAAACTGCAGCACAGGATTAAAATAGTTTTCAACTCCCAAGAGTGCAACCTGCCAATTCCGGAATCAGAACTAACAGAAAAAGCGACTCCGTTGAGCAGTTATCTCCGTCTTCTCATTCTCGAGCGTTTGTCCTGCTGGGGGTGGCAGGACCGATGCCTTGTCGTCATCCAAATCCAGTAAATTTGAGTGCCGGTTATGTATGCGATATATGTATATCCGCAAAAATGCTTTGACAGGTTTGGTAGGTAGTGAGAGGCAGGATACGACCGCTAGACAAAACCGATTGGTTGCCACGGTAATCAATCAATATTTTGATTGTGATAGGAACCTATATACAGACAACCATTCAGTACACTCCGGGCGATACGTACGAGCTGCGCGCGTGCAGCAGGCGTGGTGCCTGTGCGTGAACAGGGTGAGGTGACGGGCGGGGGAGAGGGAGTAACATGAGTGCCTCTCTGCCCGGTTTCTTTTCCTTCCGGTGGATGTGCTCAGCCGGACACGTGTAGCGTATAGGGAACAGCGGTGGCAAGAGGTTGGTGAGGAGGTGCAAAGCCCGCTCACTTGATTAGGAGCACGCTAGCAAGAGGAGGAAGAATACATCCAGCTATAACAAAACCAAACCACTAATCGTCAATCCGTTTTCATTCGAAAACCACTGATTTTGTGTGTCGTTTGTCGGTCTGTATGCTATGTAAGTAAGTATGTGGTATGTATGTTTGTCTGCCGCAAAATGCTTCACGGGTTCGAGTTTGCTGGAGGCGAAAAACGACCGCCAGGCAAACAGGCAATTCAGTGCGAGAAGTATAACCAATGTTTTGATCGTGATAGTCGGCCTCCGCTATATAAGACAACCAATTCGGTACACTCGAGCCATTGCACGAGCTGCTGGTGTCGCCAGTGGGCACGGGGTCTGCTCGTGCGGCGGGCAGCGTGGGTGGGCCGAAGAAGTGGGGGCGGAGGGCGCAGTGCCTACCTCCCCCTCTCTGCCTTCCTTCCCTGCGCGTGCTTACGCCCGATCTGAACATGCGCAAGAGAAGGAGCAGAAGGGAACGGCCCGACTGGAACACTGGCGACGTTTGCTTCCAAGGTATTGATATAGGTTACCAGTTAGGCATAGCCCTGCTGACGTCGAGCTCTCCTCCTTTCTTTAGCTCGGCTTCAACGAGCCAGCCTGGCTTCTCCAGGCGCGCTCTATAATAGGCAAACGAAACTCTTCTCAATCACTGAGGTGCTCATACAGCCGAGTATGGTTACAATCGTAACAGATAGAGCAACCCGTGATTCCTGCGTTCCTTAGCAAACGCTTATACGTTGCGTCCTCCGCCGCCAAACGCTAACACATAGCTCTATTCGACGCATATAGATACAAATGCAGTCGATCAACATAGCGCTCGCTAAGTATTAATAATTTTAGTTACTTTACTCTTCTATATTCACCAGTCGGATCGCCCAGCTGGTCGCTGGCGCTCCTTCTGTGACATGACCCGGCTTCGCCGGCCATGCGGATTTGACGCGTGCTACAGTTACGGATCGATTGACAACCACACTTGTTAAAGGAATTTCGTGCATGCCAAGAACTGAAAAGCAAAACGCTCGCTTCCGTCAAGATGCAGAAGCCAGCACGCGCCGCCACACATAGAAGGAAGGGCAGCAGGCCTTAGCAGCATCCGACTGTATGTTCATAACCTACACGTATAATATTGCAGCCTGCTTAGGATGACCGGCTGAAGGCAGCTCGAGTTATGCATTCTAACCCAAACGGTCTTGCGTTGGAATGCCTCCCCGCTCAGCAGGTGGAACCCTTTAAATGGCCCGCTAAGCGTGGTTGATGGAGATGAGGTTTGTTAATTGTAGCGTCTATTGCTGCTGTCATAACATACTCTGTAAACAAATTCCACGCGTTCGGAACAGGACCCTTAGCTAAGCCGTCGTACGTGATGTCAGTTACTGATAAGCAGTGAAGAGTGAGTTCTGTCGAAGATCATTGAGATCGTTAATACTCTGAGTCTATCCGATAGCATTGTTGTCCGTGAGCGGTGGAACGGATTTTCCCATGTTAACTTGTCACTTTCAGCTCTTATCAAGTTCGTGCCCTGCAATAACATTCCCGTTCCGTATCACTTATCTTATCACCCATATATCACTCTCGGATCGAGGTCCCACTGTTGCGTGTGACCTGCGCTGACGAAATTCGATGACCCTCCCAGTTCCGAGGCCCCGGTAATCGAATCTTATCAACTGTTATCACTTCTGGTCGCCCGCCAATAGTGTTCCCCGTCCCACACCTCTCGGATCCACGATCCCGCTGTTGCGTGACCGGCGTTAGCGATTTGGTAGTCCTTCCCTTCTAAGCCCATTATATCTTATCAGCCTGATATCACATCCTGTCACTACAATAATGGTTTTTGTTCCACCCCCTATTTCACTGCTTGGCAACTAACGTCCCACTGCCTGCTGTGGCTTGCCCATGAGACTAGCGCTGACATCCACTTTGCGACGCCCTTATCAAAACTTATCAACATGATATCACACACCCTGCCACCCCCATTGATGTTGCTTTGTCATCACACCCCCTCATCACTTTCCTGAAATCAACGCTTCTCTGCTACTGGCGACAGGCGTTATAATTTCGTGACACACACACACACACAGACACACACACAGACACAGGCTTAGCGGATTGTATATAGTAACGATTCTCATCAGTCATCGAAAGTTCGATGTGAAAAAAATTTCTAAAAATTTTCCTGAGTTTCCTTGTTTCAGGCGCTACTACGTTACGCCCTCCTCCCGCCGTCGACAGTCAACATTATACAGAGTAGGATAGTGGACGAGTTCATTTTCTAGGGTTATCAGGAAAGTGTGGGCCAAAGGAAAGGGTTCACAATCTGAACTCGAATACACGGCCATTAAAGCCGGAGAGTAATACAAAATTGTAGCGCAGATGGTTACTATCCATTTTTACCATGATAAGATTACTATGTCACCCATCCATCAATGTTCTCGATCACTAAAATCTCTACATTTGTGAGTGAGGCGTGAAACCGTCTTGATAGCGACGACGACTGCAACCTCCATCATCAGCCCCTATCAGTTAGTTATCGCTTCTAGCATCCACGCGTTGATGTCCCGAGCTTCCACTCGCTTATATTACTGCTGGAACGCACGCCTCGCTGATACGGCTACCTGCGCTATGAATACGCATGACCTCGCTTTTCTAACGTCCCTATCGAGCTTATCAAGCAGCTTACAGTTCTTATACCCATCAAAATTAGCCCGCACCCTATCATATCTCGGAATACTAAGAGCTGTCCTGATGCTGGGCCTGCGCTCTAACAGATATCGGTAACGCTTTTCCTTTTAAACGCCCTTAAATCCGAATCTATTCAAGCAGCTTAAACAGTTTTTGTGACCACTAAAAAGAAGATGTTGTCCTATCCTCTATATGCATGAACCTAAAAATCGAGAAGTGGGTCTGATTGCTGTCACTCGGTTATGATATATGGTGACCCTCTTCCTTCTAACGCCCCGTAATCGAAATCTTATCAACTGATTACCTTCCTGTTAACAACCAATAGTGTTGTTCTGTTTCATACTACGTACCCCCCCCGCTCCCGCTCGTCGACATCGAACATTATAATAGAGTAGGATAAAGGGCATGAGTTCATTTTCCATAGTGCTTATCAGGAAAGTGTTGGGCAAAGAAAAGGTTCACAGTCTGAGGCCTCGATACACGCATGAAAGCTTTGAGAGTCGTTCACAACCCCTTACATCACTTCTGGAAATCATTGTCTCACTGCTACTGGGACAGGCGCTATGAATTTCGTGACACACGGACAGGCGCACACACAAACATACACACACGGACAGACATACTTAGCGAATTATATAGACTAGGATGGCACAGGAATATGTGCGTGACAAAAACTGCTAGCTGCTGATAAGGGGAGTTAGAATGGAAAGGACAACATACTCATAAGACCGAACGCAGCATCAGTTAGGCGTTGATTTCAGCAAATGATATTTATGAAAATCGGTGCTACGATGAATCTTGCCGGTACTGTTCATCCGAAAAGATTTGTGAACTTCAAGGCACTGTTCATCTCATTCAATGCAGAGGATGCGAAGAAACGTACGTGGGGGAGACCGCACGACCATTGGGGAATCGTCTGGACGAGCATAGAAGAGCGTTGGACAACCCCGCAGCTTGCCCATGAAGTAGCTTCTTAAGGCACCGTACGCTTAGACACCCAAATAAGACCGCCCCGTCTTCTGGTGTGAGTGTGTTGCATCGCCATTTCGTACGGCCGCTCCAGAGGAAAATTATGGAAGCTCGGGAGAAACGCCGCCTCAAGCCAGAGATCAATGCGAAAGAGGAGCTACGTGACCTTCTGGAACTCATCGCATAATCACCGTCACCCATTTGTCGCATTGTCATAGTGCGGGTCACTTCTTGCCCTGACACCTCGCCGATCGGTCCGTCCCTCTCAAGGGCTGGTATGTAAGGTTTCACGCATTGCTCGCTGTAGCTATTATATGTTTGGAATTGTAATTTAAGGCCTAATGAAGGTCTTATATGCCAAAAGCTCGCCAGTAAAGTGGTTAAACAAGTCAAGAGCCTCAAGCACACTGTTCAAGAACACATTTTTTTTTGCCATGTCTTTTCAGCCAAGTTCTACGCGCGCAGCCGCCAACCGTTCGGAATGGTTGGAGGGTTTCCTTCACAGTTCGCACTGGAGTCTTGCCGCTCAATACCGTATCCGCTGACTATTCGACACATTTGCTCATGAGCCCAACAGGGAATTCCGAACGGTTGGCGGTTGCGCGTGTAGAACTTGGCTCAAAAGACATGTTACGTCTCTACTATATCACTGCAGGTTTCTACTTATCTATCAGGGAATTATGAGTATTCACTTGCAACTCTGAACATCTTGTAGCCAGAGGACAGGCTTGCGCATGGTGACGCTTGTAGCGCTCGTCGCAAGCGTTCTTACGCAACCAGACTGACAAGCGCGCCAGGAGGTGGAACTACCCCAAGGCCAAGTTTTTAGCCAAATCCGAGGTTTCAAACCAATCTCGACAATGTCGGGTAGCCATTGCAGAATAGATGCCACTGTTGCCCCAATCGGAAGTCCAAGGACTAACTTGGCAAGGTAAAAGCTCATCCCTGGGATTGACGTCATTTTTGATCATAATCTTGGGGAAAACATCCTCCAGCACACGCCCACATCATTCTCCACATTTCACTGCCTTACCTTTGAATGCGAAAGCGTGCCTCATAAATCCGCTCATCCCACTTATCACGCCTACACTCTCTTTGAAGGGCGCACGTTTAGCAGATTCGGAGGCAAGTTTTGAAATTAGCGTTTGAAGACGCATTCTCGAGTGTGCGTTTCATTTGGAGAGGCCATGGATGCTCGGCATGATCATGTTTGTCAATAAAAATGTACGAGTATGAGTTGCTCTTTCTTGTAACACTCGCTCGTTTGGCATAGACATTGCTGGTTCGCATCAGTAATGAGATGCTGCTTTTATTTACATCAGAAATTCATGACAGCACCATCTGAATAGCGTCCAATGAGGGCAGAGTGGTGGAACACACATATACGCCGCTTAGATGCGGACAGAGGGGTGTGTCAGGCGGGATGATGAGTTTGGCGCGGTGCTAAACCCGTTCTTGAAAAGCGAGCAGGGATAGGACTATATCATAGCGACCGTCCCACTGGTTTTTTTACCAACTATTGTCGCGTATACGCTTCAACAACCGACAGGGACAGGTTTAGCGCCGGGGCCCACTCATAATGCTGACACGTGCCTTGAACAGCAGAGAACTAGGGTATATATTATAGGTCATCCCATTCAAACGTGCCGCTACATATAGAACGGCAGAAAAGCAAAGGGGATAGAGCAGCGGGCTACTATACCATTTGGAAGCTAGTACCTTGAAGGCACATTCCGCGATAAAATAAGGCCACGACCTCTCAAATGTGTAGGACGATCCGGAAGGCGTTTTTTGAGGCTGCGCTACTTTCAAAGTGTGAAAAACAGCAAGAAATCCGCTAGAAGCTGACTAATTAGGCCCATGGACACCCCTTAGGCCCATGCCGACCCTCACCGGCTGCTAGCTACTAGCTGGTAGCCACTATGTTATCTTTCTTTATAACGTTTCGGACTGCTTTTTCTGCTGCTTTTCTCCGCTACTCAGATACTTAGCACTTTTTTACGCCTATTTGAGTTCAATTTCCCGCAATTTGCGGTCGCGAAGTGTGCCTTTAAGCTGTGTATCTGTGAAATTTTGCTAACCTAGCCCCAGAAGAAGTTCTCGAGAAATTGAAAAGAAGCCCGAGTGGTGAAAATTGGCGCCGGTTCTTCAAATCAGGCGTCATAAGAGGAAAGTGCGCTGCTCAAATTTGACCTGCGCCGGACCATAGTTGTGTGTAAAGGTGTTTTCGAAATACACGGTGGAAGATTTGGTTCAGGAGCCCGTACAAGGAAGAAAAGATAAAAATTTGTTGTCGTGGATGGTACCATAATATTCATCCCGCACAAGAAAAAAGGCTGGATGAGTCAGGCACTGAATATCTGATCACAGCCTGGACCCTTGTCGAGATTCCCCGCGAGTCTGACATCCCATCTGCAACTGCTGCCCCGAGTTCTCTCTATATAATCGCGCTAAGTATGTCTGTCCCGTGTGTGTGTGTGTGTGTGTGTGGTGTGTTGTGTATGTTTGTGTGTGCGTCTGTCTTGTGTGTCACGCAATTCATAGCGCCTGTCCCAGTAGCAGTGAGACAATGATTTCAAGAAGTGATGTACGGGTGTATGAAGTGAACACTATTAGGGAGGTGACAGGAAGTTATATCATTTGAGTAAGATTCGATAAAGGCCTGCTAGAAGGAGAAGGTCACTATCATCATATACGCAAGTCACAGCATCAGCCTGCTCTCGATCTTAAGATATGATATAGAGGATAGTCCAAGAAACATCATTAGTGGGTCACAAAAACTGTAAGCTGCTGATAAGATTCAATAAGGGGCGTTAGAAGGAAAAGGTTACCATACTAACAAGCGCAGTTCACAGCAGCAGTCAGCTCTTGATTTCGAGATATGAATTAGGATGAGGGCCAAAAAAAATTATTGGGGGTAACAAGATTTGTGAGCTGCTGATAAGATTCGATAAGGACGTTAGAATAGTAAGGTCATCGTATTCATAGCGCAGGTCACAGTATCAGCGAGGCGTGCGTTTCAGCAAGATGATATAGAGAGTGAGTTGGGAACAATCAACCGTGGTGACTAGAAGCGATAACTACTGATAGGGCTGATAATGGAGGTTGCAGTCGTCGTCGCGTTCAGGCGGTTCACGCTCCTCAAATCATAGAGATTTAGTGATGAGGACATTGATTGACGGTGACAGGTAATCTTATCAATCGATAAAAATGATACGATACATCTGCGCTAACCTCTCACCGCTCTAAGCCGAGTATCCGAGCCTCAGATTGTGAAACTTCCTTTGGCAACACTTTCCTGATAACACTTAGAAAATGAACTCATCCACATCCCACTATCCTACCCTATATAATGTCGATGTCGACGTCGGGGGGGGGGGGGAGGCACACAATAACTATGAAACGTATATCCCACGGGCGTACAGAATGCATATTGTGCATATAAAAAAAAAAATCAATACAACCCCCCACTTTTCCAGGAGAAAAAAAATCAAACTATCAAAATAAAATTTGTCTTACGCCACCCCAAATACGAACCCGCCCTCAGAGCAAAAGTACGACCCCCCCCCCTCATGTGTTTCACACAAGGATGCTGCACCCTGTCTGTGTGTTGTATGGCCGTTATGGCGCGACGCGCAAGTATAAGCGTTTATTATGGAACGCAGGACCCGCAGGGTGCTGTCTGTTATGATTGTAACCATACAGAAGCTGTATGAGCAGCAGTGATTGACTTCCGTTCCCCATTATGGAGCGCACCTGGCAAAGCCAGGCCAGCTCGGCGAAGCCGAGCCAGAGAGGAGGAGAGCTGCGCGTCAGCGAGCGATCCGACTGGTGTCCGATAAAACGGAGGATGGTCAAGAGGATGGCGCATGGGTACCCCCCAATTTTCTTATAAAAGCACGAACGCAGTACCGATTCTATACCTCTAGCAGTAATGTTCTCAGCCATGAGATGTCAGTCACAACTGTGACAACGCTCCCAGTCCTTGGAGGAAATATGGGTGGTCTCGCACCCTCGAGCCGAAACTCACCGAATCAATTTCTTATGAATGCATGATGAGAAAGCCGCCGAGTTCACTATGAAAGAGTTACGTGGGCGCAAGTGGATGATCATCATAGCAAAGGATTCCCACGACGTAGTGGCTTTCAAGCGGCTCTATACAGAGAACAAATCCTCACTGTCGGTGCGTATTGCCTGTTCCTGGCGGCTCAGATTGACAAATGGATGCTACCAAACAACTACAAGAAGGCCACCGTTGCTCGTCATAGTACCCAGACCCCGAGTAACTGTATTGTAGATCAGTGCTAGGACACAAACAGTATTGAGACCTGGTTCAATCGCCATTCGCACCGTCATAAAGCCATGCGATACAACTGTTCTATTCAGTTGAAGAGTACTCTCCAACGGCAGACTGTTTTGTCATTTGCCTAAATTGGCCAACAACAGCAATTTACCACACACTTATTGAAATATCAAAGGTACCTAAGGTCCAAAGGCCCTCGGGGCACTGGGAGCGGTCATTGGTGAAGGAGGGATTTACTCATTCTAGAGCTAAAAATAGCACTTTTCATATTTTCTCACTCTTTTGTTTTCAGAAAAAAACCAGCGGCGAGATGAATATTGTTTCAGACAGCTGTGAATACCGAGGGAAGCAAAGACTCAGATCGATATAATTACGTTTACGGCAGCCGATGCTACTGCAGCTTGCTGGTGAAACGCCGTGGCAATATGAAGAGAGTTACTGCTAAAAGAAAGCGCTAGTGAAGCAGAGTTTACCATAATTTCAGTCAAAACAGGCACGTAGTGTGCACAGCCTTCGGACCTCCAAACTGCAACTCAAATTTGAGATCATTGGGTGGTGGTCCAAAAAAGCACTAACTTTACTCTGTTGTGTTGTAATTTACTGGAAATTGAAGCTTCTTGAGAGTTGATGAGGCACAGCTCGTGATGCCTCGATATGCAAAATCCCTTTCCTTACACAATGAAGGACGGTCTGCGGTCGAAGAAGATAACCTAATTGTATCTGGAAACTACATCACAGTTAAGGCTGGGGAGCTGCTACGATGGCCACCCCCCGCCCTTCACCGGCTATCCTTAGCCTGTTTCATTTCACAATCCAACCTACACAAACTGTCGTCGCACACTTTGCTCTTGCTAAGGCTGCGTTCATACCGTGCGACGTAGTCGTCAACGTCGACGTGACCGACGTTTTCGACGACTACAGGGGAGCCAAAAAAAGTCATTTTGCCTCCGTGACTTTCAAGGCGCTATAAGTTACACTTTATTAAATTTTTATCGGACATTTTTACCACCATATTAAAGTGCACATTGAATACTATAATGATACTCCGCCACAGCCTTCTGGAGGAGCGCCATCGAGAGATTCGGAAAGTGAGTGGGTACCGGAGTTGAGCGAGATCGTTGATTTCTCCACCACTGTAACTACCCTGTTGAGCTCCACCCGAACCGAGTAATTGAGGGGTGTAGTTCAGGACCCCCGCTGAAATACTCCATCTTTTTCAGATACTCAAAGTTCTTCCATTCCAAGTAGGCGAAAGTTTTTCCAACGCCCTTCGATTTCATGTGGTGGCACCCAATCCTGTAGCAGTACAAAGTTTCCAAGAAGGTACGGGAGACGACAAGAAGATGGGATATTCTCCTCGAGTTGCTCGATGTAGCCACCAGCGCACACCCTCAGTCTGGGGCCCAAGAAGAAAATATCGATTCATCCATTCCAGGTTCGGCCGGTTCACACCATCAACCGCGCCTTGTTGAATGGGGTGAAGATGATGTCCTGGACCGTGGCGACGTTGCCGGAGCTGCTCGATGTTTGAGCTCTTGCATATCAAGAGTACTGGTCTCCAGGCAGCTATCCATGGGTGATTCCACTCAAGAAAATCCGCAGCTGTTTGGAGGCCACGTGAATTCCAAAGGCGTTCTCCACTCAGGCCGCGACCGGAGATGACTTCATATTTTGGTGTACATGAAGGTAAATGGCGGCAGCCGGCTCCTGCTTATAGAGGAAGATCTTGAGTGTGTTCCGCCCTGGTACTCATATCCACTTCCTCTGTCTGGGCTGCGAAAACTTCGCTCATATGTGACTCGGCCGGAATGACTTTTTTTTTTGGCCTCCCCCTGTAGTTCGCAAAGATTATATACTTATCGATCCGACGTAAGCGACGTAACTGACGTCAGTCGATACGTATCTAATCTTCTGTCGTCGGTTACGTCGCTTACGTCGGTTTCGTCCGTTACGTCGGATCGACACGTATAAAATCTTCGCAAACTAGTCGTCGAAAGTGTCGGCTACGTCGTTTTCGTCGGTTACGTCGACGTTGACCATGCCGCCACACGGTATAAACGCAGCCTAACAATCATGCGAACATGCGGGCGACTTTCTGGTAAGGGTCCATCAACTCGCAGTAATACTTGATCATGAACTGGAGTGCAATACGGTACAACATAACATTGGTTGCGGCAAGGCAGAAGTGCGACACTACTTTTTGATTCATCACACACGCAATAGCTATCGCACACTTCTTGGGTGCGACGAACTGGTTTCCAGTACCCAGTGGTCCACAATCTTGTCTTCCTTTTAACAGGAAAGCGTGAAGCTGTCTCCAATAATGGGCAACAAGGGCAAATGACAACAAAACAAAGCAACATGAATAAAAAACTGCAAGTGGACAAATTTTTATTGGGCTGTGACAACCATTTCAACTAAGTAATAGCGATTCGAAACTTCTGATCTGTGTGACATGGGGCGGGTGAGCCGCGCCGGCGCGTCGTGACTCGGCTGTGAATCGCGGGCAGCGATCAGCAGCCGAGTCACCACGCAGCGCGGCTCACCCGCCCCACCGGTCTGCAATGATGAGGACTGTAGCTCACCTGTCCTATTATCGGCTCGCCTTAAAGGCAGTGGGCAATAATTTGGGTTCTTGCAAAATACAGAAGGTTGTGGCAGAGGCTGTGAATAGTACGCCACCGAAGTAATAACGGGACCACACGGCCGAAAAAGCTCAAAATAGGGCCCTTAACAACCGCTCGAAAAAAGGAGCGCATAGCTCCATCGTTGGAGGGGGTACCCCTGAGATAAATCATCGCTAGGCGATGTTAAACTTGAAAAAATTGCGGTCGCTGCACAGAAATTATGAAACATACCATTCCAAGCTGTGCAAACTCTACAAAAATATCAACAGGGGTCCCTGACAGAAGCTGAGACACACTAGTGACATTTTCGCGGAACGGCTCCCAAACATAAGAATCCGGTTTCAGAGCGAAAGGTAGTAGTCTAGGACCCTCAAACGAGCAGGAAAATATCCTTATCTATGAAAACTCCCGTCTTCGGAGCGAGTACTCAAAAGGTGGAAAAAACGCCAGTGAACCAGATCGTCAGGAACGGATTAGCTGCTTCCTCCCACTTGTGGGTGAAGCAGCTAACCGGCATTTGGTGGCGTGTGTGGCCATGCTGAGCCTTGCTGGGACGCTTTGTGTTGGAAAAGACACCAGGTAAGGATGGTCAGGTGCACGGTACTGTAGTGTGCGCCACTTTCTTCGCATAGACGTGCACGTCAACGAGTGCAGCCTCAGGGTACAACATCGCGATACGAAGTGGTGGTGTAAGTACGGCCCTCCCCCTCGAGGAAGGCTGTCAGTAAGACATTCACCTCTTCTCCTTACACACCAACCTACCACTTTCCTACAAGTCCCCAGCTCCCCACCTGATTTCAAACCCAAGCTCCCATGGATTTTCCTACGATCGAGCGGGGAGGGGAGGCATAGTGTACAAATTAAGCAGGAAAAATCACGAAAAAACAACAGCCAGGAAAAACTTTTTACCAATTCCGCAAGTTCTTCTAAAAGCCACATAGCAAATACGACCCTCTCCCACCCCAGCGGAAAAGTACGAACCTCCATACTGCGCTGCACTATCTTCAACGTTGCATAAGTGAATAAGCAGCTGTGCACACACCCTCAGGTCTTGGTTCTCGACATGCGCGAGTGAATGGTGAACTATAATAACGGGTCTGCTCAGATAAAAGGTGCACGAAAATGAGGCTGAAGAATAGTGGAATGTAAGCGCTTTTTCCCGATTCCGTCCGCACTGCCACACAGCCAACTCAACTATGAGGAACGACCCCAGCAGGAGCCTTGTAAGACTGCCACCAGTCAGCGTGCTACTCTTTTGTGCAGAGAGACTATCGGAGCGTTACCGCTATACTCAAGCCCCCTATCGCCTGCAGTTGCGGCATGTAGCAATAGGAAGCCGTTTACCGCGAGGACAGATGGATGTAAATTTCTTCCAACGCAGCTGCTCGCAAACATAAGATCTGGATACGCCATGCATCAGGCTGCGTAGCGGGATGGTGCAACTTTCACATAATATCTGTCAGCGCATGCAGACGTTTACATAGACGTCAGGCAGATCCATGGCCCACCCACGGACATGTTTGAGTTGAACTGTTCAGTGATCTGCGTACTTACGGACCCTTGCCAACCTATCAATACAGTCAATTGAGTATGCACAAAATCCCTGAGATCAGGCGTGGCCGTATATTTCGACTTAACCTGAAGGAGTCTGTGCTTCTGGTGAAATATTATCATCTTGACGCAATTATTGTCGTGTCTCTCTCCAAGATGACAGTTGTTCCAAGTTGGAATATTAGACGAGTAACCGATTCCTTGTCATGTTCAAATGTCACTCCTACTCTGACTCGAGTAAGGAGTGTATTTTGATTTTTTGCAGTGCTAATTACACCTTTGCGCTCTTTGGTGTTGGCTGCCCCTCTCATTGCAACCCCCTCCACCTCAGCGACCAAATCAATACCACCTTATGGGGAATCCCCAATTCCGGAAGAGATGGGATCGTATTTGGATGTGCTCTGTCCTTGTTCGTGTGTGAACCGCATGAAAAGACTATATCTCTGCGTCTAAAACGAAAAAATCATCAGCTAAAATAAAAAAATTTCTGGAGACTAAACACGCCTCATATTGTGTTCCATAAAGGGATTCGCGGGGGATGTGGTGTCCAGTAAAATAGAATGAGCGAAGATGGTTCAGGGGTTGCAGATGTCCCGTCGGCGGGAGGTTGCAAAAGGTTGGACTTCCCATTCTCTTTTACGTTCCGACTGGCCTAAAAGAGGACCTGGATTGTCGCGACCTTCCCAGAGAAGTCGTATCGCTGGAAGGAGGAAAGCCTAGTTTCAGCTATGTGGTCTTTTTGGTGTGCTTGTTTTCAAAATGTTAGGTTGCAATAATAAGGGCACGAGTATGGCCATTCAATGGCAAACAGATATGTTGCTCATGGTTCAATCATCCGCATGCTTACAGGAGACATTGTACAAAAAGAAGCGAAGAAAATGCGTCGAGGGAAGGATCAAAGTACTTGACGTTCTTCTGCGAAGAACAACTTCCTCAACAACGACAACAACGACGACTAAAACTGCTACAACGAAGTCAACGAACACTACGAGTACAAAGACAACCACGCTAACGACGAGCACAACGACGACGACGCCGGCCACCACCGCGACTACAACGACGACGACGCCGATTACCACCACGACTACAACGACGACGACGCCGATTAC
>MU912397.1:0-11498 GCA_036418165.1 Cooperia oncophora
ATCCAAACCCTCGACCACGCATTCGTGAGCCCTGTAGCGTGCCCACACGGCCATGCTGCCACGATCTCATCAGCCTTACGCCGCCAGTTCGTACTGAATGCGAATATTCTCTCCCTAAAAAGCGTAACTTCTTTCTGGCAGGTCCGCAGCAGATGTGGGAGACGGTTTCGTAATCCGCGTCCGAAGACCTTTCAGCCGGTTTACATATTATATCAAATGGTCACTTCGACCAACCATCCTTCCCTTGTCAGCATGTTGGTTCTGAGTATGTTGAGTCAGCAAGAACATTTGTTCTCCTCTAAAGCTCCAGTTTTGTACAAGAAGTCTCGCGCAGCTAAGTGTCTTTCACTTTTTCCTCTCACCGTTTTTGCACTGTTATCTTGTATTTTTTGTGTTGATTTTTTGTCTTTCAAAGTTTTATCTGTTTTATAGCACTGCCATCGTTCTCTTTATTTTGATGCAGCGACTTTTACTTGTTTCACGGAACTTCCTGTCAGACTAATTTCGTGTCTCTTTTTGTTCGTGTTGGTTCTTATGTTCCATGTTTGGCTTGAAATGTTCCTAGAGAACATCTAATAAAAGTACGAAGTCCTGTAGCAAAAAAAAAAAAAAAAAAAAAAAAAAAAACAGTACTCAGCGGTAGTGAACAATGAGAAGTGAAAGGGCGCAAAGAGTCGCACGTTTGGCTATGTTCAGGCGTGTTACTGGGTACGTAGTGTGTATATGGCACCAGGAAGTGACTGCCCTCCAGCCCTGTTCCCATACACTTTTGACGCGGAGAAAGAAAGTGGCAAGCCGATTGCAGATGAGACCCATTCATAAAAGGTTCACTGCCTTTTCTCCGTGTGCTGATGTAATGCTTGAAGCCACAAAGGGTCTTATATGGAGCGTTTCGACGTTTCTTCTGCTTTTTTATGGGTTGTCGAGTAATGTGAAGCCTTCACATTCATAGTGTAACCTACTACCCACGATTTGTAAGCGCAGAATGTACTTTCATTCAGTCCCGTGGGGAACTAGTTGCCAGCTATCAGTAACATCTTGGCCCATTACATGTAGCACAGCACTCTATCACCCCTTACAATGACCATTTCTAGTCCTTTTCAGGCTGCTTTTGATGTTGACGTCGAGGCTACAGTTGAAGACCTAAAGTTGGTACGTCGACTGTATTACAGTAAAGTAATTTAGAAATTGTTTTCATCCATCTTGAAAAACGAAGGATAAGAGGCAAAGGGAATTGTAGAGAGGCACTAGAGATGGAATCTGTTCAGGACTTCTTTTCCAAATGAATGACTTGCTATTGAGGAAGCATAACCTATTCTAGATGTCGCTTGACGATGTGTGCACCCGTATGGCCTACTACATCTATGCTTCGTCAACAGATGGCCACTTCAAACATAGCCACTCATGGTATCGTAACATGTGGCATACCTGCCTTAGCGCACTATCAACCCATGGTATGACTTAAAATCTCTTCTGTCGTGTCTGTGGTTTCTTTCTCATTTGGTGCCGTCCAAGTACTCGAACCCCCCCCCCCCCAATTTCAAAGAGAAAGTTTCCTCGAAGTTTGTCAGCGGGTTATGCGATGCTTGGCACCGCAGTATTTTCAGGACCCTGAGTGCTTTACCGCTGCGTCCTTCTGCTCAAGAAATGTTCAGAAACTTCTGGTAGCCTCCAGGGGACGACCCGATGTTTCAGTTAGGCTTGGCATGCTTGACCCTGCATTCTACCTCAACCATTCGTAATAATAGTGATCTTTTTACACCAACTGAGCTTTGGCTGCCCACCAAAGCACCCGTACAAGGAAACTCCTTTTCCACTAGAAAGTTGGGAGAAGGAGAAAAAAAAGAGAAGAAGAAAGATCAAAAAGTTGGCATAGAAAACCGAAACAGACTTTTGGTAGTCGAGGCTCGCACCGAATTACCTGAGCAACTACAGATGCGGAAGATGGACCATGTCGGATGATAGAGCATCTCAAAGGGGAAGGGTTTGGTGCATCGCTAGCCCGTTACTTTTCTTTTTTACCGATAGAGAGCGATTCGGTAGCGCGCCAAACCCGCTCTCACTGACACGAATCTTCATTCACAGCTAAAAAGCTTTTTTATCGTCCACGCTCTCACTGGACACGAATCTTCAATTCACAGTGAAAAAGCTTTTTTTATCGTCCTGAAGCAATGGTGGTCTTACAGCAGCTCTCTCCTGTAGTGTTCCTGTTTTCTGAAAATGTCACTTCTTCAGAATATCCTCGACCAAACTTACCTTTCGATGTGGAACGAGAACTGGACAAGCTATGCGACGGAGTTGACGAGGAATTTCGTGAAGAAATTTCTAGGAATTCGAAGAAATTTGATAAGTATTAGCGGAGGAGACACTTCGTAAGGGGCATGTACATGTGAGCTTTTCAACATTTGTGTGAGGTATTTCAGATTGAAGATGCCAAATGGTACAGTTTAATTTGCATGTCAATTTTCCATTTATTTGATTTGGCTCAGCATTTTGTACTGGAAGACGCGAGGAAACGATTGTCCAGGTGGATGAGTGTTTTCGTGCAACCCTGAGGGGGAGGGGAGGGGGAGTTCTGCGAAGAAAAAGCAAAAAGTGGTTTTCGCTATTGAAATGAAGCTGGAGAAAAACGGTTCATCTACTCCACAGGACTTCGTAAAATGTCCCTCCATGGAAACTAGGGACTCATGAAAAGGCTGTGACAACATCTTGTGCGAAGGGTGGTGGGACTTGGCGCCGTCATTACTTACTTTGCTGTGGATCGAGTACCCAATGGCCAGGTCAGTGAACCCATACCTCACTCCAGATTCGAATGACCGAAGCTGACTGAAGAGCTGAACGTGGCCGTTCTGTGAGAACTGGAAATCCTCTGCTTCGCAGATTCACACGAGTCCACCACTCTGAAGTGACTCACTCCGAGCACCCCTTCACTCTTAACTCCGCTGCAGAGTACAGTATCGTGATGTGTGAAATGGCAGTGGCATTATGTCACCCTCCCCCTCCCACAAACGCCCTCCTCTGGTACGATCCCCCTTTCCTATCTTACCTACTTTCTTCCTTGGTTTCCTCATCTTTCTGTCACTTCTCCCAGTTTCGTGAAAAGTTTCTCCTTAGAAAACTGGCGTTGAGGGGGAGGGGGTTATCTCCGACCACATACTGCTTCCTACTATTAGATATGTTGGTAATGTGGTACTTTGGCCTCTCGCGAATTGAGGCGGGGCATGTACATACATACAGCCCTGTTCGTTGCGGACGCCGGGGCGTGCCGGTATCATCGTGTCTATTGGCCCAGCCAGTGCTAAGGGCAGAAGAGCAAAGAGCGAAGGAAGGAAGGAAAAGAAAGAAAGGAGGGAGGAAAAGGGAAAGAGGAGAAAAGTTTCGCGGTTGACAAGCATCCTGAGACGGGGGATGGGTTTAGCGGGGCACCAGCTCGTTCTCTACCAAATCATTTCGGAAGCTGGCGGAACTACCAGCAGGCATACCCGTTGATGGAAAACTGACCTGGCGCTGCTGCGCAAACACAGCCGCTTCTTGCTGAATGTGGACTGAGACAGTCGATTGGTTATTTCGCAGTGCTCTGAAAAGTACAGTGGAAAAGATAAAAACTGAACACTTCTTACGAACAGCCTGCCCACTGACTTTCGGGTTACCTTTAAAATCGTGTTGTGTCATGAGTATCACTCCAGATATGTTTAGCGTAATGAGAAACATAAGAAAGAAGGTGGTGCACGATTTGAATGCCTCTACCCTGTGGCTGCAGAGGACTTGAAGAACAACCCATTGCTACTCACTGGGATCACAGCAAACACTGGAGCATTCTTCAAATTGGTTACCGAGAATACACGCATCATTGATGACAATTCCTGCTATCCGGTACGTTTTCCGTCTCTTCAGCTTCAGATCCAAAATGTCTTGTCAAGGCAGCACGCCATTTCAGCATAAAGGCAAGTGGCCCGATAAATCTACAGGGCGTGTAGGCCAACCACGCCTAACAGGACGAAATTTGCTGCCTCAGAGCAGGCGCTGCATTTTCCATATAAGGTACCCTTATAACGCCCTAGCAAGTTTCGACATACCGTTCAGGACGCCCACCGCGCCCGCCTGCTCTAATTGTCCGCACAGTCCCATCGACGCTGGTGCTCTTATCGCTTCATTTGAGAAGTACATTCGATATGAAGCGTTGCTGTATGAATACATACGTGCACCGATATCTATTAAAGCGGTTGTTGGCACGATGCCAGCGGAAAACTCGTCCAAAAATACTCGTCCAATGTCGTGCCGAACAAATGTTTTTTTTCGCAGGTTTTTGACCACACTTCGCTTTTTCGTCACTTTCGCACTATATGTATGGGGATCCCTGCTACTATTTTGGAGCAAGTACCAAATTATCGTGCCTTATGCCTTTATGTATTGGTGTGAATGCCGTGCCATTTTTCCCACCACTTCGTCTGAATGTGGGTCTCCCAACCTATCCATCGAGGTGACCGGGCACTTGTCTTGTTATTAAGAAGAGCCTGAAGGAACCCAGACTTATGCAGTATACACGATACCAGTCTAGAGCTGTGTTACTGCAAAGAGGTCTGGTGTATTTTCGCTGATACCCTAGTCAAAGAGAATTTTCCAGAACTGTATATGCTACTCGACTTCACCCACAACCAGAGCAAATGTTCTACATTTCGCGGCTGCGTACGGAAACGCTGAGGTACTTATCATTAAGAAGGATCAAGTTAAAAGCAGAAGTCAGTTTGTTGTTACTCTCGATGCGCACTGCGTATTTAGAAGTTGTAGGTAGAGGGTTTGGAAAGGAAAGTATGTGCTTATTGTATGCAGAAAAAACTGTGAAAACACTCCTAATAAAGAAGGTTCTCTCCTGTGCAGTTGATTATGAGCGCTGAGCGAGCATGCGTTCGCGGCTATGGGTGGGTGTTCTCCCACTCAAGAGGGCGTGGCTGGGTGTAAGTCGCAAGCCACTTACATCCTTACCACATACTACCTAGTAGTGAAAGACTCGGCGCAGTTTGTCGACGGGGGGGGGGCATTCGGCTTTTCATAGATGTGCCGACCCATCTAGGTAGCCTTTTCTCGAGTTGACACGTTTTAGGATGGTGGCTAGACGATTACTCCAGCTTCACAGGCGTTCACAAGTTTTACCATGGTGAGATTCGTAAACCGGAACTAGGGAAGCAATGTTAGTACAAAATGCCCCCCCCCCCCCCGTCGCTAAACAGCGCCAAAGACTCTACTCTGAGAAGCAGGAGACGAATTAATTGTAAGCGCGTGGGGAGGGAACGATTAAACGACACTGGAGAGAGCGCACAGACCGAAAACAGTTAAGCCGCGAAAATCATTCGTATCACCTTACAGCGGTCGCGCGCGCATGATCCTTTTTCGCTCAAGAGGGCCCAATTAGGCGTATGTCACAAGCTTCTTGTTGTGAAGCTTGTACTGCACGTCGGGTAGCATAGCTTCTTTATTGTCGTAACATAGGGAAAACAACCGCAAACTTCGTAAACTGAACCTCACTCTGTCATGAGTGGGGCTTATATATCACACATGATAGGGATATGACCTTGTAGGCGAAAACACTTCTCGCGTCCTTACCGCACACTCTCGAGTGGTGAAAGTGATACGGACCTGCCCACGTTACATAGAGGTAGGGCTCTACAGATCGAGTAATGGCGAAAATAGTCTCCAAGGTTTGATGATGAGAAATGACTCTTGTGGGCAGTAGTGATGTGAATCGGGGTGATGTGCCAGTCCTATTCACGTATCAGAGAAAGAGGTGCTTATATAGGGAAGGTCCATAGAAGTGACGATTCTCCATCTGCTTCTCATGGTAAGCTGGCGGACTCCCCTTGTGAGTATTTTCTTCTAGTACTTTCGCTGGGCTTATATTTCTTTCTCAATTTTTATCTATTTTTACTCATATTCTTTTGAATGCTTATCTTCCAAATGAGTTTCCTTCCTCATGTCAGTACAGCCTTGTTCACTGCAGATGCTGATGCATTCCAGAGAGACTGGGTTGAGTGCGGCCAGTTTCCTCAGTTGCTGGGAACAGACTGGCGCCGCGCCAAACCCACTCCCACTGAAGTGGTGCACCGTCCGCAGCGAAGAAGACTGTGTGTGCATATGTTGGAAAAGATTTTTCAGTTCATCAAATCGGTTCTCTATCCCGAACAAGACCGTTTCCCTAATCAACAAATCCGCGAACACTACAATGTGAGTAACAGTAGCTGACGTCCAGGAAGGACATTTATGAGAGCGCTCCACGCTGCATTTCAGGGAATGATCAGTCGATGGCTGAGAGCTCTGATCGCACCGAGTTGTTCCAGAATGTCACCTTTTGATATGGCAGTGTTTTATGGTGACGTTTCTAATTTCCTTTTGATTCTAATTTTTGAATGAAAATTTTTTGCAGACGACCTGAAATGCGCTGAAGCGCTGCTCACCCGCACAACAGTGAATGCAGCTCGTGATCGAAAATCGGACATGGCATCACCAAACAGTTCACTGCCGTTTCGACCATATACAGTAAGAGTTGATACTTTCTCGAAACTGGGCTCAGGCACTTCCGGTAGGCAGTCGGATTTGTTTAACTGGAAGTCCTACCTCACTAAATTGCTCACGGATAATGTGGTGTGGACCGGAGTACGCGTTTTGGAACATTGAGCTGAAATCGTCATTCGAAGACAGTCCCCGCGCTCAAACAAATCGTAGATTTCCTTACTTGAACAGGTAGTCTTGTCCTCATGCTCTGAGAACGTCCCACTTTTGAGGCTTTGCAGGGAGTGACGAAGATGACCAGTTGCTCTGCCCGCCAAAACTCAAAAGCTATTTTCTGTGACGAATTCAATTTCAAACCATGTTTTTTTTCTTTTTCACTGTTGGATGGTATTAGCATTGGATGACGCAAAGAAACGATTAGTGAGCAAGAGGAAGCAGGATATCGCTTTGCTACCAGAGGCTGCTCAAGTTCTCGCATAGGGTGTCTCTATGGTTATCTTTTGCTTTTTTTTTCTTCCCTGGATAGTCATTTTACAACAATAGGTTGTAATTGAACGCCATTATTCACAATATACAATCGCGGGGTTTGTCCTAAAGGGAGCGCTCTTAGCGTAGTCGTGCTGCCGGAGTGACGAAGTCGTTCGTGCGATCGAATCGCGCAATATGAAGGCTTTCTTGATCTTGGACGTGCGGTCAGAATACGAGTGGGCTCGTAATGTTGACGAATTCCAGAGAGATCAGTTCGAATATGGAGGTGTAGTAACAAGAAGAGGCGCAGTCTGGGAGTCAGATCTCTCTGGGGTCGCATGCCGTCGGCCCAGCCAAACTCTGTGGGCTGATTAATTGGTACCTTTCATCCTCTACTGGTACGCCTGCTGTCCTCGTCGGCCATTGTGTCGATAATTTCGCATCGAAAATGCCATTCTTTTTCCGAGTGGAGGTGGAACGCGTGGCGCATCCAGGAAAAGAATTAATCAGCAATGAAACTTTGTCATTGTTACCTTCTTAATACCTCGACGAATTGGTTCTTCCTTACTTGCAGAATTGTTGAGGCTAATACACTGATTTGTGTAGCAGCTGGCCCTGCTAGTTGTTGTCGTTCCAATCCTTTAACTAGATCCCATTCGAAATACCTGCTGAGTGGAGGTAGAGTGTGTGGCGCATTCCAAAAGGTAAATGTCCCCAAATCGTTCCCAAAATTTCATCCTTCTTATATTTTTTGAAGATTCAGTTTTAGTTAGAATTTCTAAAATTCATTTTTTTTCTAGTTCAGTTGAAAGCCCTGTCATTGTGTTTAAATTCTGTTCAATTTTAAGGAGTCGCAGCTATCGCTGGCTGTCTATCACGGTAATACGGAGATCGTGCAAATACTGATGGATACTGGACTCATTAAACCTCACCATTACCCACAGGCATTTCGTGAAGCCGCCAACGCTGGTATTACAAATCTTTTTCTTCATTTTCGCATTGTCAGAACTCATGTGGTCGTTTTTTCCTAAGGTGACTCCCATATGTTGATGAGGTTGTGGAAAATGTGCGGCGAGGATGAATCCTATCTTTTGGACCACGACCAGAAACCTGGCAAACGAATGTGTAGCCCGCTTCATTTGGCAGCTGCAGCTGGTCATTTAAGATGTGTATGTTTTGCTTTAATCCCAACTCTGTTTCGGACATATTAGCTGCAGAAAAGTGTATTTCGTTGTATTTCGTATTTCAGGTTCAATTCCTATGCCAGAGTCAGCCCTTACGTATCCAGCCGGATGCTGTAGGAGATTTGCCTTTAATATATGCGCTAGAAAATGGCCATATGGTAAGCAAATTACATTTGGGCGCTATCCTGCTGAGGCTCCCATATGGGTGTGAAGTACATTCAGAGCCACGGTAAACATTCTCTATTCTTGTAAAGGTTTACGAAAGGGTAGCACCTATCTAGCTGGGTAAATTACACCCAACGAAACGCGGACGCCTGTTTTACTGAATGAAATTGGTTTACAATGCTCTCTACTTTTGGGTTTGGCAAAGACCGTCGTCCTCTTCCACAGTCATTTCTTCCCATCTTAAAGCCTCGAAGGCAATGGGCACGATTTCTGGGGGCGGGCGATTCTTGCTAGCGTCATTGGTGGAAGCGCTACGAGAGGGCGTTTTGCCATACTTCACTCAGCCTTTTCATCAATGGCACAGGCGACAACCGCCCCAGCGATCATGCCCGCTGTCTTTAAATGGTACCTGATAAAGGTAATCCAACTTGGAATGGGAGAAAAATCCCATTTGTAATGGAAGAAGAGTCCAACTGTAAATGGAAGAAAAGATCGGAACTAGGCCCTTCGTAGCTTCAAAGGACTTCTTGTGCGAATTGAGGTTACCGTATTCCGCACGGACTGTTGCCCAAGCCTTCCTAGTGGAACAGCACACAGATTGGAATCCATAAGTTTTTGACTCAGGTTGAAAAATGGATTACATTCCGACTCAGTGGCGTTACTGTACTTTTTCACAGCGTGTACCTCGACTACGCATGCCTGCTCCCCTGTTTTAAAGGCCGCTTCCGCGATAAACTAAGGCTAGGTTCTCATAACCGTGCACGATGGTCAAGCAGGCAACGTCAGAGGCTATGCTGCTTTTAAAAGTTGAAAAACAGCAAGCAAAACGCAGGGCGCTCAGGTTTTAGGCCCATTTGCGCCCGATAGGCCCATGCCGGCCTCCAGTGACCGTGTCGTTGTGAGACTGCCATTGCGCTCTCTCGCCCGTCGTTTTCTGGCCTCTCTTATCAGTGTATCGCCGCCTTTCGCAATTCACAACTGATCTTGACCACCTTACGCCCGTCAGTGATCATGATCAATTGCAATAAGAGGGTCTTATTCCGGGCGCTTTTTCGTGGTTCCTTCTCTTCAATAAGTCAACAAACACACGACAATTCTATTTTTGAACTGTATTACCTATGAACTGTGGTCGCGGGAATTGCCTTTAAGGTCTATATCTGGGGGCAACAGGAGGCGTAACTGCAAGCGGCGAGGGTTCTAGTTTTTAGTTCGAGGTGGTATGGTGTGTAATAGTGTTTATTGTTTATTATGTATGTAGAGAGTGGGCTTTGGATGTGGCAGCGTTCGCTGTATTTCTTATTCGTCCTCTCGCCTTTGTGGACTATTATCCTTTCATTTCTCTAGTAATGATGTCTATCTTCATCCCTTAATGCCGCACGTACTTGTTGTGTTTATTTGGATGTGTTTGGGGGTGTGTATTAATGTGATTTCTGTTTGTGTGTTATTGGCATTTCCTTGTTTATGTCTTTGTATTCGTCTTTGTTTGTCTTTCTCTATTTTGTCACTTCCTTTTCTCTTTCTTTTTTTCTGCGTTCTATTAATAATTGTATTGTGTATATTATTCTTTATTATGTTATGTTGTATTTTGTTATTTATTTTGTATGCTTTTTTGTTGCTATATATTATATGTCTTATTGTCCTTCTGGACCGGTCAAAGGGCTGTACTGATTCAGCCATGAGCAGGTGATCGAGTGTGGCGACCTATCTAATTCGGGACTGAGTGGGAGAAGGGAGGGTTAGGAGGCAACCATGAAAATATTGGCAGTTTCGGATAGGAAGGGCCGACCGCGACCTTCCCAGAGTGATTTGTATGTTCTATAGCCTGATAGAAGGCAGCCTTTGGCAAAGCCGTTGGTTATCATGATCAAGGAAATAAGTAAAGAAACCAGAACCAGCTATCAGACGGGATACCCAATTGACTGGCTTCAGAGAGCTGCCCGCTAAACTTCTATGCCGTCAGTACAGTACATCAGTACGTAAGATTCAAACGAACTCGACAGCCTTTTCATTACTGGCGCTAACTTTCCAGGAGATTGTTCACTACCTTATGGAAGCCTTCCCTGCTGAGGTACCGCCAACAGCGATCAAATCAGCAATCAACTGTAAACGCAAGTTCGTTCTGAAATTTTCTTATCGGCTGAGTTTTGATCAAATGTTGAACAGAAAATTTACAGTAAACTGGCCCGGGACCTATTTCACCGCATCATGGAGAGGAAAGATATTATAGCAGAGTGTAAACCTCTTACGTTTGCCGTCGAAGTTGGCAATTTTCACATGGCCGAGCATATTTTGAGGCAGTATGCCGGCAATAACAAGGTGATTTTGTTTATTTGCTCATTTGTTTATACGATGCGCGTAGGTGGGCTGTGAAAAGGTGGGTTTTGGACCTATAAGGGCCATCGTATAACGATCACATATACAGTGCTAAACTGCCAAAGTCACCGAATACCCCTGTGATAAGCTCTCAGATGCAAGTCAAAATGGGGAAAACACCAGTTCGTCGTTACCCGTGACTGCAGAACAACTAAGTGAAGGAAAAGCCCGCGGTCGTTCGCCATCATACATAGTGGGTTAGGGGTTTGCATATAGACGACAAGGTGCTGAGTAACTCGATAAAGAAACACAGTGCTGACTTTTGTCCAATTGTTATCTTTATTTTGAGGGTTCCGACTATTTCTTGCAGGTATCTGAGGAGCCTTGGTGCAGTGACGTCTCAGATGCATTACGAGCGGTTCTCTGTAGCGGAGCCTTGAATGCAGAGAAGAAAGCAAAATTCGTGATTGCCTTTCAGCTGGCTGGTTTCAAAGTGAGCATTTTTGTACAGTGTTTTGAATATTATTTTGTCACTGCGCTTACAGTTGAGCGCTCACCGGACGGTGGGGCGTTCCCTACGACCACGCTGGCGAGCGTTCCGGTGATTGCGTGTCGATGGGAAGCCGAAAACTTTCAGGAGATTATCATCATTGCCTCTCCGTCTCTTACTCTGCACTCTGCGCTCTAACACACGCCGCCGCACCGTCTACCCACTCTTCCGCTCTGGGCTCTTACCGATCGATAATTGCTCTCGATCAGCTGATTCCTGCCGCATTTTCGCAGTATTTTTGCTAGATTCAGCTTGTTAAAGCTGAAATTTTTCGACTTTTGACTTCAATGTTCGAAGGTGAGTATTCTTACTGA
>MU912397.1:21609-31636 GCA_036418165.1 Cooperia oncophora
AGACTCCGCTGCCACATAAGTGTGCACAGTTTTTCCTTAGTGTTAGAGTATGAAACAACACTTACTGCTTAGAACACTTTTCTTCATCTGCTCATCTTCTCCTTTTTTTTGTTTAGAAGTCATTCTCTTGTATAGTTTGAGTTTGTTGACTCAAGGTGTCGATTAGAAGCAGTCAGGAATGCCCACCTCAAGGAGGCGAAGAAGGGGTGGCATTGGAATCCATGACTGAACCAAAACGCTAATCAACTTTAATTACCTGAACTGCAACTTCAAGTTACACTTGCATGACCTGAGCGATTTGGTTTAAACAACAAACCACTGATCTTTTGTGATAGTTTTCTACCCACTTCTGTTTCCTTTTCTAATTTATCGGTCCCTGAACGCTCAACGGCATTCACTTTCACCTGCCCCCTGCTAAGACTGAATTTTGACGAGGACTAGTCGATCTGGTCACCAATAACCTTTTGCGTCATAAGGGCTTGTCAGTACATCTGCTCAGTGTCTCATCTAGAGGCCTCCTCGAACAAATGTGTTTGAAACCTAACACCTCCGGCCCTGGTCTTGTATAGTGTAGGTACGCGATTAGCTATCGTGTTATCCAATCTGTTTCCTGCGCTAATCCACTCACAGTATCCAGTCGAAACGGTGGAGGTCAATTGGCCTTGGCCAGGGTTCGACAGCTGGTGCCCTATACATAAGTACCGTACACCTTCGAGAGTACCTGTACATAATTGAAGTGCACTACTGAACATCAGTGGAACAGGTCAAGAGTGTGCAGTTAGTGGCGATTAGGCAGCTCATTGGCCAGTTTTTAAACGTCTTCGAGAACAATGCATAGGTGTCGTTGAGCTCTTCGGAAGAAGAATGATGTTGGGATCCCGTGCGGGCAGCGGGACTGATGGTTACGAGGTTTCGAACACGACGCACATTTATTAGAACATAAATATGCAAACGAGATGTCTTTTGTGCGCATCTGCTCTTTCCGCCTCCTGCGAGGCAATGTCTTGAACCACGAAAGGTGCATACGTAATGAGACGAGTCCGTCTAGACCCCCATCCTTTCAATTTTCAATGGTAGGAGAACACAAACAATGAGCTTAGGTTTCGGAATTTTGTTAGAGCATGGGCATTTTCGCCTTCACATTAAAAAAACCCAATGACGTCAAGAACATAATAAAGGAGAAATGTGAACGGAAGCTAGAGTACCTCTTTGCTTCTGATTCCCTTCTTCACTAGTTCTTATTTGTTCGATTTGCCATCTTATGACTTCCAGTGAATTTTCTTTAGTCTGCCTTTCCTTTTTTTCTTTTAGGTGCGCTGTTCGTATTTACCCCCCTCCCCCGACTCGACGGCACTTTTTTCTTGGAAAAAGTGGGGAAACTATTGAAAAAAAAACTCTGGAAAACTGGTCGTGTGTTGGGAAAATTTAGGAGGACCGTAGATAAGATGGAGATGGGGAAGGATTGGAGGGGGGGGGTCGTAGCAGAGGAGAAAACTTCGAGGGGAGAGGTCGTATTTTGCTAAAATTCCATTCATTAAAGATTCCGAAATTTAACTTCTTGTAAAAACAGCGAAGCGCACTGTTTTCTGGAAGAAACAGCACGCGAAAAGCGAAAAAGGAAGGAATAAGGGAAGAGCCAAGTGTTCCCGTCCACCCTTATTCTGCCCCTTTTATCAGAACCAGGAAAAAAGGAACGCCTGTTGTGGTGGAAGGGCGAGCCTCTCGACGAGTTACAAAACGCGGCTTCTTCCCTCACTAGTCCTTAATTCCAGGAACTACCAGTCAATTACTTTTTGGCATTTCCCTGGCATTTCTTTTCCGCAAGCAATCTGCGCACCATCCTTTTTGGCAATGAAAACTACCGGCGGCTTCTGGAATACTGAATTCACAAAGAAAGCAGTCCTGATTTCTGTGACATCTAGACCGAATCCGGCGGTGGCGCTTATGCTTTTTTAGAGTGAAATAATGGACGAAAGGTTTCCGCGTCTGCCTGTTACCGCTTTGATTTTAAAGGCGGCTCACACTTCCGATTTCATGCAACGATTCCACGACGATAATTCCATCATTTGTACGCATCAACAAATCTGAACTTCGCTATCAGGTGAGTACGCCTTGCTGGCTTCTAATAGAAAGCCCTATGAAAGTTACTACTTTCAGTTCTAGGAAGGCCTTACAGGCCTTGTTGAACTGAAGTAAATCCCTCATCATGATAGGTAGCCCTACGGTTTTACTTCTCCTTATTAGCTCACACAATAGAGCAATGCTTCTTTTAAGTCTTGGCCACAGCCTCAGAAATTCTATTTTCAGCCAAACATCTATATATGTCACTCAAATAGCCACTGTTGCACGTACCTTGGCGAACCTGTGTGCTGTTATTCCGACATCAGCTTTTCTGATGTGTTAGTTTACATTTTCTCTCTTCATTTACTCTGAACTGATATTGGTTAGCAACACAATCAGTTGATCAAATTATTTTTTGGGAAGGACGCGGAGTAAAGGAAGAGTTTTGGCACTTATCTACTCCTGGTTTTTGATGAGCTATGTTTCTACACTCGAAATCCTGAGATGTGGTAGGCGTGGCTGCGTACTTCAACTAAACCTGGCGGTGGCTGTGCTTTTGGAGAGATATTTTCATTTTGATACAACTGTGGTCGTGCCTCTGTACAACATAGAACAAGATGACAGTTGTCTCAAACTGAAATATCTCACAAATAATCCATTCTGTGCCACGTTCGAATGCCACGCCTACTCCGTCCCAGGGATAAGGAGTTACTTCCATTAGTGATAGGCAATTTAAATGCTAAATAGCTTACACAATAACCAGCGTGGAGTGCTGATGGGCGCTGCTCGGCTCAGGAGGGGGGGGGCATTTCGCATTTTCGCTAGTTCCTTTTGCTAATTTTAGCTAACTAACAGGTAAAGTCTTGTGAAGGTGCGAAATGGTGCAAGTGAACTTTTTTGTTCACAGGAATTTACAGGTATTCACAAGGTGCCCTGTACAAGCTTCGCTCAGTTCCTATCACATGGCTCCCACCAAGCGAAAATGCGCCTAGCGTGTTCCCACTAAAGCCGAATTGCGCCTAGCTAATGTACAACTCAATGTTTTCTCTCTCAGTCTAGTTTGATACCAGTTTATGGGATCTGTAGAGACGGAGAGCGTGGTTGCTGTAGGCTAATGTCAGTTTGAAACTTGATCCAGGGACCGTGAGCACGCTGTATTGCGCCCCACCTACTACACCGCCTGCACAATGTCTGGCTTTACAAATGAGATGAATACTTAAAAAGTTCAACTGGTAAAGCTAGAAGTATCATATCTGCATTCATTGCATAACCGGCGAGCACACTGTGTGCATTTCATAGATATTGATTGCGACGACTTTGAGTGTTTGCCCGATCCATGTGGAGGTTCACTTCATGAGCCTCACATTTTGGGCAACAGAGATGATAACTGTTTGGAAATTGACGTGAGCAACGGCCTTAGCTCAGTCGCTCAGAAACTCTGCGAAAAACGGAAATCGGATTCAGCAGGGTGCTCCGGCTCACTCAACAAAACTTTTATGCACAACTCAATATGCAGAGTCCAGTGAAACTGAGGATACTGGTAATCTTCCCATTAGCCAGTCCTTACCTGTCCCTCTCTTTGATTGATGATTTACTTTGAGTTTCTGGCAGGCCATTGTTGTAGTGAGAGGCTGCAAGAACGGAATTAATAACGGAATGATCCCTGGAGGCAGAAGTTCCTCATGGAGGGGTCCCCTGCACCCAATCAACAAGATGTGGCGTCATATTCAGGAATTTCTGTTGCAACGCCCAAGACAGATGAATTTGAAAAGCCTCGAACAGAAGATGAACGGATCCATCTTTTGTATGAGATATCGAGCGCATCAGAAGAAGAGTTCACTTAACTGCAAGGCGACGCAGAAGAGCCGCTAGTGGGGGGGGGGGTGTGCGAATGGTGCAGTCTAATCAGGAGGCAGTGCGATCGGTCTTATCAACATGTGGGCTACTTCGCAGGAAGAAAAGTCAAGATTTTGAATAACCTAGTTCCGGACTTTTCCGTAACTCTTTTCCCTATTTCTGAGCGTATTGATATAAAGCCTAGAGGTTTACCGTTTTATCAACCCCCCTCCCTTACGTTCTACTAAGTAGCTCCATTTTTTTCGTAACAAGTGTACTGTCCGTTGTGAATTTCATCCGTTCACAATGTAGTGTTGCGCTGGGGGCGAAGGTGGTGCATTCTCCGTTTCCTTATGGCGACGGTGTTGATTACGGTATTTATCCGGTAGATTAGGCAATAAGACACAGCAGATTGGATAATTGCGACGCGCCATGAACTAAATGACCTATTGCTGGCTATCTCTCCTCCGCCCGTTGTCGATTTTGGGAGACGAGATGATTTGAATAGATACCGAACATTAGGCTGGCCTGCCACGGTTGAAACATAGGAAGAGATTAGAAGGAAAGAGTTGAAAAGAAGAAAATGGAAAAGGGATGGAAATGATCCGTTGATTTTAGACTACTACAAGCATGGCCCATAATGGTTCTGTTCCTTTGCTTTTTGCTTTTTGCTGCACTTGTGAGCTGGTACTTCAGTGATGAAGATGAATGCTATGACTACGAGGAGGAAGGCGCCGAAAAGAGGACTATGATCGGGTAAGTTTTGGATTTCAGGGATATCCCCACATCGAGTACTTTTTCAGGATACTTTTCCCATCCGATGAAGACGATAAAGTTGATGATCCACTATTTGGCCACTGTAACAGGGAGGAATGTTCCAAGGTGGGCGCCTGGAACGATCGCTTCGTGAACTCCTCCCAGAGATTTTGAAATTTCAGAAAAGCCTACGTCAGCCCTAGTGAAGAGAATGCCAACGAGTTGTTGCCCACCCCCAGGCCGATCCTCGACGAGTGCTGAAGTGGTCGTTGAATAAATCGTTTCCTTCTCGCTTGCTTGTCTGAGTCCGACTTTTTTTTACTCTTTTTTAATTAGTAAGTTCTCTGGATAATTGGAATAAACATATTATCTGTGGACTACTGCCCAACGCAGCCACGCCGAGGAGATGCATCCGTATTTGAAGAAAAATTTAGGGCGAGCGGCTTCGTGGTCGCATCGTTCCACGTCGCTTCCCCAAATGGACGTGTCCATCGATCCTGGTCAGTTATTCAGAGATGCCCCCTTTTCAAGCACTACCGAGAAATGATATCTTAAAGGCATAAGTTACGGTAATTTGGTACTCGATCTAGAATGGTAGCAGCGGTGCTATATGGTGGGAAAATGACGCAAAAGCGAAGTGAAAACGGTCAAAAACCTGCAAAAAAGCCTTTGTTCTACACGACGGAGAAAGCAATTTCGGACGAGTTTCTCGCTGGCATCCTGCCAGTGACCGCTACTGCGTATACGGCTGCATGTAGGTACCCATATATCCATGCAGCACCGCAGCCGCTTCATATAAATCCCTTTCCTTCATGTTGTACTTTGTAAATGAAGCGATGTGGGCGTCAGCATCAGTCGAACCATTCGCTGGAGCGGGCGGGACGCAGTGGGCGTGGGCGTCGGTATGTTGAAGCTTGATAGGGCGCTATACACGGCTAACGCTCAGAAGCGCGCTTGCCGCGCGTGCTCAGGGGCCCGGATTCTGACCTACTAATCCCACCCGTTTTGGGATTTACTCGTAGCAATGATGTCAATTGCATATAGCGGACTGCTGTACTGGGCACCTCTCCGGAACATTTCATTCATTTTTCAGCAGCGTTTGTCACTAATTTTCCTCTCCAATCCATCGTTTATGAGCGCTGTATGGTCCATAACGGAGGGACGGATGTTTTGACAGCATACAAGAGTTCGGCAGAAAACCAAATATCAATAATCACCGCATGAGACAAATCCATACAAACCGTGTGTCCCACGGTCTGGAATGTGTTCATCCCCCAGGGCGTTGACTATACGGGTGAGCGTGAGGACTCTGGAGCAGAAGAGAGGATGAGATGAGAGAGAGAGAGGAGGGAGAGAGAGAAAGAGAGGAGCATCGTTTTCAGGAGAGGTTGTAATTCGGTCTAGGTATGAATTTTTTCACGCTGCTTAATTTATTTAGCCTTCTTCTGAGACGCGTTCAATTCACTGGCTAGGAGCAGAAAGGGGACAGGGCTCCTATCTACCAGAATATTCTCTGGCTGCGGAGGTGACGTGGGATCTTTCTATCCCATCTACTGGCCGAGCATTCGAAGGGAGGAAAATAATGAAGAGGGATGAAAAAAGGAAGGAAGAAAAAAGGGAGGAGGGTGGCCGGATGACAGATATCCTGGGACCCTGGCCGAGCATTTGAAGGACCGATATGCAAAAGGGAACGAAGGAAGAAAAAGAGGAGAGAGAGGAGGGAAAGGGAGGGAGGATAGAGGAGAGCGGAGGGGTGATATTGCGAGAATTCTGCTCGCTGGGATGATGTTCTCAAGAAAAAAGAAGAAATTATCACCGGGATCGCCTTGATAGGTTCGAAATGACCGCTCACACACTTGAGCTTCATGTTGCTGTCCTTCTTTCATTGTTTTCAGTGCTCCCGCCCCATCTCCCCACCCCGCTCCAGCATCTCAGCCTGTGCACCTCTCCAGCTGTCTGCTCCATATGGGCGTGTGTGCGTGATCCTCTTGCGTAACCGATCTGCCGCCTTTCCATTAAACCACCA
This sequence comes from Cooperia oncophora, assembly GCA_036418165.1. Taxonomy (NCBI): domain Eukaryota; kingdom Metazoa; phylum Nematoda; class Chromadorea; order Rhabditida; family Trichostrongylidae; genus Cooperia; species Cooperia oncophora. The sequence continues at coordinate 28,289 of MU912397.1, forward strand.
AATAAAACACATCGGTAGCCTTTTGGCTAATGTGTTAATGCTTTTCGTCATAGTGCTGCTATAAGGAGGTACTTACGTATGCTTGGCTAAAAGACTAACCGACTGGCATTACTGTAATAGAGCGTGAAATTGACACCTCATATTGAGCAATCAAATGATGATGTGCATTAGTGCGTCACAGGCAAATATTATAGAAGCCATAATGATCTTGGTCCAGTTCTTTTTTGAGCTCGAGCTGATCCCTTGGCACGTCAATCTACCTGGTGGATTGGCACATCTTCGTTTTTCTACGGCTCTTCCATCATGCACATCTGCTGCTTCACAAAGTGTGTTTCTGTGGCCCATCTACAGTAATCCATCACCGTCACCACAAAGGAGTTGCCTTTGTGTTCACCTTTTGCACTGCGTCTCCTGGCCGATCGTGCTATTCACAACGCTCGCTGCTATAGTATGCAACGCAACATCAAATATACATTACGCCGGCGCACCTTTTATGCTGGGTCTCTTCGTGTGTCGGACAGCAGATGAGCACGGATGAATGTCCAGCAATTCACTCCTCAATGGGTAGTTAGTTATAAATAGTTAAGACATCTCAAATGTCCTTTGGGATCGTTGAGGGTTTCCTCCCCAGCATTCGGGAGGGGGACTCTCTCCAAGATTCAGGAGAAGCTCGGTCGGGGTGCCAGAAGAGCTTCCTCGATCGAGTTCTGTTCAAGATTCAAGAGAAACTCGGCCAGGGTTCCAGGAAGGCTACCTCGCTCGACCTTGCCTGATAAGCTGGAAGCAGCCCGAGACAACCGTCGGGTCGCTTCTGCTGACCAGACGTGAGGGATTACATGAGCAGCAGCCGTAGTGAAAACAAAGCAGGACACTCGGTGACCAGATTTGAACCACATAAATGGCCCGGAACGAAGCTGTGACCCCTAGCTGGCGTGTTTAGACCAATCATATGGCCCCCGAAAAAACCTTCTTGGTGTTGGCCGCTATCCTTATCCCTCGGGAATCTCCTTTCTTATCCATACCCATACCGCACACCGTGCCATGCCACTCACAATCAGCACCTTCTTTGTATCGACAGCTGAGCATTAGCATATAGGCTCCTTAGGTGGCGGTACCATCAAACGGATTTGTGAGAGTCAAGGCAGTGCGACCCATCGCGCGAAAGGCATTAGCATGTCGGTGACACCTGTGTACAGTAGATTAAGCGACAAGTCGTCAAGGACGTTACGGTATTTGTTAACTGCTGCGCAGGGTTCCTCACGGGAGAAACAAAGCCGACAGAATCGATCTTAAGAGGCCAAAAATCCTGGAATTTTCCAGAGTCGGGCTCGTAGATTACTTGTCGGTCCACCGAAGGAAAATATGGACCCCTCCCGTCGTTTTCAAGCTGCTGTGAGCCTTAATTATAGACATTTCGGATCTGAAGTAATGCTGCCTTGACCGCTTCTATTCCTACAGTGGTTCCGCTCCCTGCTCTGGTACTAAACTGTCCCAGAATGGAGCTCGAAGAGGAGCTGGTCTACCTAAATCTTTCTCTCCTTTGCAGAGTTTGATTGTGCATTGCTCGTCCTTCATCACCCCCAAATGTTGCGATCGTCTGGCTGCTCTCTTGGTTTACCTCACCCATCTGGCACCGCTTTGTTGGAAGAGGGTTGCGCGCGTCCTCCTCTTGGGTCCTAAACCTTCCTGCAGCCCAGATGTTGCCGAGGTCAAAACAGGGCAGATGAGAGCGAGATAAGCGACATTTGCGCCAAATGAGTATTCGACCCTGCGTGTATTGGAAATTCTATGGTTATCCTAGGTGGGTAACCGTTCCTGAATGATCCATGGGTAGAGGGACACAAACAAGGTTGGTTGCTTTCTTAAGCTAGAGAACCCTCGAAAAGATGCACATATGTTGTCATTGAAGCTGCATAAGGGGTTGATCATTTTAGCAGAAAGATTGTGCCCAGGAAACCTTTCTGGGTCTCTCTAACACAGGGAATATGCCCCCCCCCCCCCTCCCCCCCCCTTGCTAACTTGCTACGTCTATAAATCGAGCAAGTGAGGATTATGTTAAGCGACGTCAATGTGTGAGGATTTCGAGCAAGCTTTCGCACGGTGGCAATTTGATCGCCAAATTCCCGTGCCGTAGGTGTCTTTGAGGGTTGTGAAAAAAGAATGCCTCAGAGAAGTGCTCCAGAAGCCACCTTTCACGCATCAAAAAGCGTCTCCTGCAGTCGCAACCATCTAGACATTACGAAATTTTGGGGCATGAGCAGTGGGAGGAGCATGGTAGCTGTTGGAAAGCGATGGTTGTCAGTTCGAGCTCCTGATCATCCAGTCCATCGTCCTGCTCTCCTGCAACCGTTGAAGTGATTGTTCAGTTTTTTCCCTGATCCGCACAAGCGTTCTCTCGTCTTCTCAGCTCATTGTTCTAGCATCTCTTTCTGGCGGGCTGCTTTTGTCTTTCGCCATTGCCGTTGGCTGGCTGGCCGGCCGAGCAGCTTACGCTCGTCGGGGCACATAATGCCATGATTGAATCTACCTTTCCGTGCTCCAATTCACTTACTCCCTATCAAATCTCGGCCTCTGTCCCCAATAGTCCCTCGGACGCCTCCCATAATGCACTTTGTCTCATCCATGTGTGTGTGTCGCCTCATGCTCAATGTACTTCTCGCCATTACACACGTATACGGCGGATTTATTCGTGACACTCAATCACCGTATTCTTATTAGCCTCACTTGAGTCCTAGCGGGGCCGAGCCCCCCCCATCCCGCAACTATGTCTCCTGGCTGCTACCTTTCATCATGCCCCCGCTGGAGCAATTTCTTTCTGGCACTTTCAGCGCGTCTCATCTTCCTTCTCACACGTGCATTTAACGAGTGCGCCTCAAGGTATTAGATAATGTAAACAGATTTATAGGCGCAATCGATGGCTCTGGCCGTATTGCGACTTTTGTTTGGCTCTGCACTTCGAAACACTTCTGCTCATACCTGCTGCTGCAAGCTCCACTCATCTCGAGGGAGTACGGTGTGTGTGTGTCAAAGCGTGAGCGTTGTGGGCACCTGATGTAAGGCAATAACATGAAACGACTAGCGGTGCTGCACCACGGCTAACAACCTGCCCGCATCGTCCAGTGGTGATTTATGCGCCAGATGAGTAGCCAAATCTCCGCCAAGCGTCCCCTCGGCTAAAATTGGAAATTTTGCCGGAACCCTTAGTGCCACTTTAATTGCTCTTGAACAGTAGAATGAATGCAAAACCTACGGAAGGTATTCGATTATTAAGAGCGATCGAATAAAAGCGGGGAATCAAATCAATATCTGATAATGATAGGGAAAAACTTCTGAGCAAACGCCTAGATA
>MU912398.1:0-22900 GCA_036418165.1 Cooperia oncophora
ATGGTGGGAAAGGTGGCGGCGCCAAACTGGCGCCAATTCGGCGCCAGCGCCGAAAACGAGTGCTATATTCGTGATCAGGACACCGAACTACCTCTGTGGGCGAAGTTTCACCAAAAATTTTTTTGACTTTTTGGGGTAGTATAGTTGAATAGTGCCATTTTATGATTTCTAGCTGATGATTTTCTAGCCTACAGTGCATTATACCCTGAAATAGTTCACGCTATTGTTACAGCAGTGCAAGACATAAGTCGAAAGCGCGTTGAATATGGTGTGAGTCCGTAGTCGACTATCGCAATGCACTCAACCTCACGCCTAAATTCTTTTGTGAGCCACTTGCGCCCTACTGAATAATCGTTATTGTCTCCGAAACTTCGTCAAAAACTACATTTTGCTTCTGCTACTCGACGGCAGAAATTTTTGGCGTTAATCGCACACTGAATCTAAAATTAGACTTTTAGCGATAAGAATGACTAGAACTGGCACACACTGTTGAAAAGAGAGACCAAAGCAATGTCTATAGGAAGGTAAAGATACGAGCCACAACTGTGTCGAAATGAGCAACAGCTCAGTAAGCAGAAAATAGCCGGAATGGCCTAACTTGTCCCGCCATCCAGGGGATGCGTGACCCGGCACGCCCATCGATGACCCGAGGTCTTCGCGCCTCGCTGAGGCGCTTGCCCTTGCGAAATACCCTACTAACCGTCTCGTAGCCTACGCAAAACAACGATATTGTCTCGATTAGGGCGGCAAGGGTCGCGACGCGGCTGCGGCGCGTCACGACCGCGGCGATCAGCTGTTTCCAGCCTAATTTGGCCATTTTCTCCCTAATTTTCACTGTATTCTTCTATTTTTTAAGGTAACTTGTTTTAACTTGTCAAAAAAAATTTGGTGAAACTTCGCCCACAGAGGTAGTTCGGTGTCCTGATCACGAATATAGCACTCGTTTTGGCGCTGGCGCCGAATTGGCGCCAGTTTGGCGCCGCCACCTTTCCCACCAAATTCGGTGTAAATTTGCATAGTAGGGTTATTTGATGTTCTGATCACGAATACCGAATTAGTTTTTAGCCCTGACGCCATTTGGCGCCACTAAGGCGCTGATTTGGCGCCACACCTTTTTATCAAAATTGATAAAAACCTGCATAATGGGGTTGTTTGATGCCCTGATCACGAATATGACATTTATTTTTCGACGCCAGCGCCATTTAGCGCTTTTCTAAGGCTGAGCCTGGGAGGGAGAGTGATTTCCTTTAGGTCAGGCCAGCCTTACCAGAGCGCAGATAATCGCAGCGTCTTCCATCAGCGCCAGCGCCAAAATGAATGTGATATTTGTAATCAAGATGTCAAGATAACCTCCGTATACAAGTTTTCAGCAGATTTAATGATGTGAGCCGGCCGAACGGCGCGGCGCTTCCATGTTTTGGTATGACTCACGCTAGCTTTTCAGGGCGTGGCGCGACTGCAGCAGGACGATGCGAGGAGTCGACCGTCTGCCAGGTCCGGAGCCTGCAGCCCGTTCCTGCCAGCTTCCCTGAGGGCGATGCCCCGTTACCAAGAACACATGATCTCTATTGGTGCCTCCGTTTGCCTTGTAACGTTGCCTTGTATCATTTTGTATGCCTTTTGTAATTCCTTTATTACCTGTAACCTATTCCATATTCTTGATCTCCTTTTATGTCTTTACAGATAAACTTTATTAAACAAGCACCTAGAGTATCACAGAAGTAGGTGATTAGCACCTCCCTGCGGGCGCTAGCTGACTGGTAGCAGCGAGTGGTTCACCCCTCGCTAAGGTAAGTGTAGATCAGGTAAGTTACCCTTGTGCCTAGCTCGGTTGAGCCAGCGCGAGAATGGTCCACTCGCGTCTGGAAGACAGCCGGCTGACCAGCACTCGGAGAACTTCGCCCTCTCGGTCGTCTCCAGACATGGATTACCGTATTTTCTGTGAACGCCCCGTTTACGGTAAGCCTTTTTTTCTCTTTGCTCTTGCATTTTTCTGTTCGTACTGTACGGTAACCCTTGTCCATAGTGCTTTCTAGATATGAGCTCTACCCGTGACGTGGGTATAAACCGTCAAGCGCTTTTAGGAAATGCCGAGCTCGAGGATCGTAGGAGAAGATGTATTTTGAAGCAGTTCGTCCCATGTTCAGGAGTCGTGTAGCCGCTGAGTTAATGATTGGTGCACCAGAGATGTGATGGGAGTTGTCGAGGCCGCCGCAGTCGTCGAGGATGTGAAGGGACGTTAAATTTTTCGTGAAAGCGGCCTGTTGTGATCCACCGGTGGGAAAACGAGAGAATTCTGGTAGGTATCCGCGGATGTATATAAATCGCTTGAGCTTCAGTTTCCCGGAAAAAAGTCGAAAAGTCGAAGTCGAAGAGTTTAGCGGTGGTCGAATTCGAGCTAGCCGTGCGTTCCTAAGGCTCCGACGAAGGCGACAAGGCCGAAACGTTAGCCAAATAAACTTGTAATATCTTGGCGGTGGTTTCAACATCTTATCAGAAAGGACCTCACACGATGCCAAGATTCATTGAAAGTCGATCATGGATACTGTTTCAACTGTTTCAAGTATCCTGCCCAGCGCACTATTATCGAGGCAGGTAAGTTACCATCGAACGAACATTTTTTGATTTTCTTCTCGATGCTGATCTGGATTGGATGGGAGGCATTGGGTAGGTTTCCTTGATTCCTGATATTGCTCTCAGAGGAACTTGTCGATGACGTATCTTCGCTATGGGCAACAGCTCGATGACCCAGGTCTTCCAGCTTCTCTTCTTTTTGACAGAATTGTTTTTTGAGTGAAGGTCCGTTCGGTGAAATCGGCGTGACGTTCGAAGGCAACTTGCGCTGTTCTTGTTTCAGCACTTGATCTTCCTTCTGTGGTTCAAATTCAAATTTTGCTCTCTAACGCTTTGGCCTCGCGTAGCATGCTCTCTAATGCTTCTTTGTGCAGTCTCGGTAGCACGTTCAAATCGCAACGCTTTGCGCAGAACAGTTCTCCCAGGCATTCATTCCGCAGCTTCTTTGTGCTCTATCTCCGTTGAACATAACATCGGCGATCAAAGACGTGACAGCTACCAAGCAGGAAAACTTTGAAACATTCCTTTCTTCCGTTCACAAGGATAAACAACTTGTCAATCGGAGATTTCCCATGCGCGGCGGCTGGATGTTAACATTCGCCGATAGGAACATACGCGGGCGGTTTACGGTACCGTGCCTCCTCATTGGAAGTCTCGCGGATGGAGGTAATCATTGGCATCGAACTTCGAATTCTTGGGTGCTACGTCGTCTGATCCGGCTCTCGTCTCTCGTCTTCTGGTATTCGAATGGCTCCTGTGACACGGTCACGGACCCATTCTGCTGATTCTTCTAGGGCGGGTGCCCTGTCTTCAAGAACAACTATGGAGGTGTCCGCTGCAGATAACCTCGCTAACGTCCTATCAGACATGGATGATAGGGCTACGATCCATGCGAGGGAGGCGAGGACACTTCGTGATGCCACCGTACTCGCCATAGCGGAGGTACGAAGCGACTCAGTGGCAGAAACAACGCGACTGACGCATATGATCAATGAAGGTAATACTAATTTACTTACTGATTTGAATACTTCTTTTGCCGCAGTAGGTGAGCATATTAATTCTCTGCCCATTGTTGCATCGGTAAGCCCGGATGGGCCGTTACCAAGAATAGTACCATTCTGTGGATCAGGTGAGGATCCCATGCAATTCTCTTTGTGGCTTCGCCGCCTTGAGGATGTCATGCGGATGCGCTCCACTTCGTGGACGCCACAGCAAAAAGCGTACTTTCTTACAGGGTACCTTGATGGAGTAGCACGAGAGAAGGTGGAGGAACTTTCGAACGACGAACGCGAAGACTACGCGACGATCGTAGCCCATCTGAAGAAGTCCTTCGAGGGACCGCAACACCGGTACATGGCTCGTCAGAGTTTGGCCGCTTGCCAACAGCAAACAGGTGAGTCGTCAGCTACTTTTGCTAATCGGCTCCTTCTTTTAGTGAGAGCAGCTACCGCTGGACAGGACACGTCCAGCCAGCGAGAACGCGTGCTGGAAGAATTCGTCGCGAGACTTCGCCCCGACATCAGGTACTACGTGAAGCTCGATAACCCAGCGACTTTCGAGCAAGCAGTGGCCAAAGCTCAGATGGTGGAGCAGTTACTCGCTGAAGCGACAGCGGATCGTCTGATCAGACCCTCCAGTGTGCAGCAGCCGATTGAGGTGAAGGCTGCCGCTCCACCGAGACGGCAGCCCAGGGAGTTTCAGTATCAGCAGCAGCCCCGGTTTTCAAATAATCGCGATTCACTTAGAACATTTCAGCGATCTGGAGAAGGAGGACTTCACTCCGGGTCAACAGCGGACGTCGTCAACATGCTACAATTGCGGAGGGATTGGACACTTCTCTCGCTTCTGCCCATCGCCACGCGATCCGCGACGAAGTACAGGTACATCTAATTTCCGTAGTCGTTCTTGTGATCGTTCCTTTCCGACTTCGCTACCTCGTTTTTCTAATTCTGCTCCTCGTAGCAATCGCGATCGGGAGCTTTCGCAAGCCCGCGAACAAATCAGAGCTCTCTCAGTCTCTTTACGCGAAAACCAATCAGCGCTAGAGCAATCAGATGCCAGAGTTTCTGCTCTGGTGAGACGTAACGAAGAGTTATCAAACTCGACTTTTGGCAATCATAGCTCTTCTTCTCATTCTATGAATTTGCCTCATGTCAAGTGTTTATTGCCTATTTGTATGCTTTTATGTACGGGTTGAGCGAGGCTATTCCTACCTCAGTGTGTCCTCAAGACCCAGCTGACGCGCTCGCTCGAATTCCTACATCATATAACTGTTCACGTATAATACCGCGTATTGAAGAGACTCCTCGTGCACTCTCTATTCACGTTTATCGCCCTAATACCCGGCGATACGATACACTCGCATTCCTGTGCAAGATTATTACGCAGTCAGTAGTTTTCTCGGTTAATCTTTTTGGTGCGCGTTACGAAAATCGCTCTGAGTCGCATACCATCGTATCGCATGAAGCGTGCAAGCTTATGATTCAGCATCACAGGTGCGAAGTTTGGTGAGATGGTCCAATCTGATAATTTTTGGTCTACTTCTAACTCTTTGGTTATCGATTGGCCCCTTTCGGATGTTGCACAGAACATACCATCTCGGTCTCTAATTGCTTCCTCATCCGTACAGTAGTTCACATGCGTCACGGTTCACATTATCCGGACTCGCCAGTTGGCAACCTTGCCCAATGCGCCTACGAATCAGGCAACTGCGTGCTCAAAGACGGTTCAATACTGCTGTGGACCCCGAACAAGGAAGAAGCCTGTCGATTCACACCCGTCATGAAGATGGCCGTCGGTTGGGAGAGATCTATCAGCGATTCCAAGGAATTCGCTCTTTCTTGGCGCGACTCGAGTGACCGTATCCAAGACTGCGGAGCACAGCTGATCCTCTCCGATCAGGGCTACGCGATCGCGCCAGTCACCCGGCTTCCCCGTTCGGCGAGCGCGGACGCCGGTATAATTACCTCTAATCAGCTGTCCGCGCAGCTCTTAGCTCTCGAGGGATCAGTCGCGTCTGGAGTCTCAGCACTGTTTCACCACTCCCTGTCCGCCTTATGCGACAGAACTAATCTGTTGGCTTTCGCTCTTCATACGTCACTAGCAACTAGTCCCACCCTAACAGTTCGCAATCTCTTAGCTCGTGAGGACATCTCCGCTACGTTTCTCGGCAACGACCTCGTGCAGCTTCACCGCTGCATGATGATTCCGTCACGGCATTTCCAGCTTCTCCCCTTCAATGGTACTTGCTTCACTAAGCCTTTAATCAAAAATTTCTCCCCCCAGCGGACCGGCTATTTTTTCTTTCTTAGATCCTACTACTTAGTAGTGTCTCATGATGCGTCTTCAGCGCACTGTCACGAGGTGCGCCACTTCTATCTTCTCTAATGGGTCCTCCTATGTGAGATTCGATTCCGTTACAGGAGAAACGCAAGCCGTGCCGTTCTCCGCCATACGCAACATAGGAATCCCAACTAGTATTAACGCATCTGCCCTTTCTCTTCCGCTTACCATTTTTCATAATCTTATTTTGACAAATCTTAGTGAGCTCGTACAGGACCATCAGTGGCAGGAATTGTGGTCGTCGTCTTCATCAGATCACTTCTTGAGCGTGAGTGCAGCGGGTAGCCACATGACTGATCGTATCTCTCCGTCGCAAAGTTCTTTGCCCTTTTCCATGTGGTCCTCTACTTTTGGATCGTGGTCTGTATTTGACCTTTGCGTCGCCATCTGCTCCGTCGTTGTATCCGCTCGTATCTTGAAAGCTAATGTTTACCTTCTATTGCAATGTGTATTACTCCGGGTAGTTGCCCCGGATTCAAGAACAGTTCAGTGATCCGCAGAGGGGCTTACAGGTTGCGCTAACACGAGCGCCAGCTAGCCCAGTGTCTTTTCATTGGCGGAACCAACTACGGATCCGGTAGAAGTGGCCTGCGTGAAGATCGACGCCACTTCGTCGTGGCCTCCCCGAGCAACGATGGCCCCAGTTAACGTTCTGTATCTGCACGATCGAGATCGCTTCTTCGTAGCTCAAATCCCAATACGTGTCAACAATATAGGCGTTCTGGCACTGGTGGATACAGGGGCATCTATTACCATCACGACAGCGGAAACAGCCCCCTTGTTCGGAGCATTCAACCTCACCACAGGTGACGTCACTAGCGCGGTTGGCATGGCAGGAGTACCAGTTCATCTCTTAGGGTACGCCACTTTGCCGTTCGAAATCGGATCTCTGACCTTCAGTCACCCGGTATACTTCACTAAGTCTGCCTGTATTCCGGACTCCGTCGAGACTTATAACATCATTCTCGGTAACGATCTCTTGCGCAGGCTGCCTCCTTGGTCCATCGATTACGGCAGCCGCACTCTGGTTATAGCGGATCAGCAGGTGAAAATATTGTGCGCATCCCCTAAAGAGGTGCCGCCTTCGCCAGATCAGCTGATGTCGGTGCGCGTTTCGGAGACTACCGTACTCTCCCCATCAGCTGAGACCTTCGTGCAGTGCACAGCTGAGGGTGATGACTCAAGCACGCTGATGTTGGTATCTCAACACGAGAAGCTGTCGGAAAAATCGATCCTGGTAACTCCCGCAGTGATCAACTCGGGTAAAGCGCTACTCTTGGTCAGCAATCCTTCATCTCGACCAGAAACCCTTTACAAGGGTCAGTGTATCTGCTCCGCTGTGGTACTTTCTCAGGGAGAATCTATGCTTCTTTCTATGCCGTTTTCGTCATCGACCCCTTTAATAGGAAGTGTGTCACCGAGGGCTGACCGCCCTGAAACCAAGAACAGTACTTTCAGTATTGATCTTTCGCATGCAGAGGTATCCGACGAAGAGCGTGAGCAATTAGCCCAACTCTTTTACGAATTCAGGGATAGAATTTCAACGGAATCTTACGATCTAGGTTCATACGAAGGGTCAGAAATTGTCATCAAGACCACGACGGAGACACCACCCACGCGTTTTCGTCCGCCGCGCATTCCGGTCAAGTTTCAGAAAGAGCTAGACGACCATATTAACAAGTTGCTTCGCGCAGGACGTATTGTGAGAGTGACACCCCGTGGGTCCATAACACCGTACTTGTTAAAAAGAAGGACGGGTCGCTACGGGTATGTCTGGATTTTCGCCCGCTCAACGAGGTCACTATCCCAGACCATTATCCGTTGCCTCGAATTGAGGATATCCTTGCCAAGATTTCAGCTCACAAATTTGACCTGGCATCTGGATATATGCAGCTCTTCCTCTCGCCGGAGAGTCAGGAAAAGTGTGGCTGGGCTACACATCGCGGCATTTACCAATTTGTGTACCTTCCCTTCGGACTCAAAAATGCGGGTGCCTATTTTTCTAGAGCTATGTCGCGCATCCTAGCTGGCCTGGAAGCTAAGTGCTTGGCTTATCTGGATGACATTGTCATTCTTCGACAGGGATTTCCCCAGTCATCTGGAGTCTCTGAGAAAGGTTTTGTACAGGTTCCGTCTCCATAATATCAAGGCGTCTGGTAAAAAGCTACGGAGATCGCACGCTCACGCATAAATTTCCTAGGTCATGAGATCTCTGGTAGCTTCTACTCTCCTACCAATAGGAATATACGTGCCATACAGGACTTCCCTGCCCCTACGACGACTAAGGCTGTCAAAGGATTTGTCGGTATGGCCAATTTCTTTCGGAAATTTGTAGCTAACTTCGCTTTAATAGCTTCGCCGTTATATGCTTTGTTGAAAGATGAAGCTAAGTTCATTTGGGGCACAGAACAAGAGGAAACCTTCCAGCATCTCAAGCGCCTTTTGCTCTCTGAAGCCGTGTCTGGCGTTTCCTCAAGACAAGGAGTTTTCCTTCACACTGACGGCAGTCAGCAGGCGGTGGGTGCCGCGTTATTCCAGAACAATTCCGACGATGATCGTCAGCTTGTCGCCGTTGGATACTTCAGCAAGTCGTTGTCTGATTCTCAGCAGAAATGGAGTCCTACGCATATAGAGTTGTTTGCCATTATTAGTGCCTTGCGATTCTTTCGCACGACCATCTACGGGAACCACTTCTCTGACCATCGTCCACTCACGTTTCTGCTAACGCACAACAAGACCCACGACAACCTAACTCGATGGGTCGTGGAGCTTCAGAGTTATGACGAGCGTTGAATACCAAAGGGCTCCTCTGATGTTGTTGCGGACGCTCTTTCCCGAGCGGTCAATCCAAGAGTACGATTTCAAGACGACACGCCAGAGTCGGAGGACATCGTCGAATTCCCGGTTAGTATCAATAAGTATCCCCGGTGGTCTATTCCATTCGGCCCACTCTTTGCTTTCTCGGTTCGCTATCCGCAATTCGACCATATGACGCTCTCCAGGAACAAAGGAAGGACGAATTCTGTTCGGCGATCATGTCTTTCATCGAGACACAGCGCTTTCCCCTTTCGCTGAGTGAAGAGAAGAAGACAGCCTGGCTGTCTTTCGCCGAAAATGCGTCATCAGGAAGAACGGCTGTCTCTATTTCAATGAACAGCGAGCAGAAGGCGCCCCATTCAAATTCGAACGACTAGTTGTGCCTGAGAAGCTGAGGGAACCCATATTTTTAGCGCATTCACACTAGCCCATCTTCTTGAGGTCACCTCAATTGGAGAAAAACGCTCGCGAAAAGTAAGTACTTTTGGCCGCAGATGGCTGAGGATATTTTCGCTCTGGTGCGAGCCTTTAATGAATGTCAGAGGAAACGACCAAATTCAATGAATCAGGAACAGCTCATTCCAGTAGTCAGTGGAGCGATCTTCGACAAGGTATACGTAGACCTTACAGGCCCTCTACACACCTCGGAAGCCGGTAACAAGTATATCCTTGCTATGATTGACCACTTCTCCAAGTACGTAATCGCTGCGCCTCTCATTGATTGCACAGCGGTTACGGTAGCACAGGCCATCATTACAGAGTGCATTTTGAAGTTCGGCGTAATGACTCAACTCGTTTCGGACAACGCCTCATACTTCAAAGGAGAAGTGATGACGGAAATAGGGCGCTACCTTCGAATTCACAGGTATTTCTGCACTCCGTATCATCATGAGGGAAATGGTGCGTGCGAGCGTATTTTCGCTACATTCCACCCTATGTTGCGAACGTACATAAACGCGAACCAATTAGACTGGGACAAGTATGTCAGCGCGTGCGCATTTATGTATAACACCTCAGTCCATACCAGTACCAATAATACACCTTTTTTCCTCATGTTTGGTCGCGACCCGGTATTCAATATAGACTTGCTAATCAAACATGATTTAGAGCATCATTTTCCATCTTTAGAAGATTCAGAGCTCTACGTCCAGAATCTGGTTGCCTCTCTGCACGCCGCATGGCGTTCAGCAGCGCAGTACAACGAGCGCCAGCGGAACAGGTATAAGAATCAGTACGATCGTTCGCATCTCGCTCCCCTTTCTATCAAGGAAGGAGATCGAGTTTACCTTCGGGATTTGGCACCCAAAGTGGGGCTGTCGCAGAAACTCTGTTACCCCTGGCTGGGACAGTTTCGAGTAATCAAGGTAGAACCCCCTCATCTGACCATTGTCTGCATATCCGCATGAATCAAGTGAAGCGATGCCACCTTCCATCTGGCCCAGTTTTCACCACTCCTTGGTTGCTCGAAGCCGAGCAATTAGCTCTCACAGCAGCTGGTGCTTCCGATGAACCAATTGTGGGCTATGAGCATTAATTGAAACACCACCTGAGCAACCTACTGTAGTGAGCCATCTTATAACACTCGTTTCAGGTCTCGTCGAACATCCGTCTGACCGGTTGGTCATTAACCAAGAACAGTACCGTACGCCGAGCTCTTCATTTTTGCTCTTGGTGCGATCACGCACACGGCTGTCAATTTCTGCTGATCGCAGCGCCGATTGTGTCCTTACAAATGTCATGTTCACGTCTCATTCGCTTTCTCTCGGCTTATACGCCCTCCTTCTCAGTTTGAATTCCATCCATGGTCTGAGCTCGTCCGTTTCTTTCGCTTTCTCACCGGTTTTCTGCAAATCGTACTCGCATAGGTTACAGTCTTTATCGTGTACCCTTTTTCATCTTGACCCTTTCAGGTAATTCTTACGAACCCGCACTTGTCTTTGCTCTCTTGCTGTCATGGCTAACCGTTCGACATCCCGGATCTAGCTGGTCTTTCAGGTAATGAGTCACGTTTATCTGTCCCCGTTAATGATAATTCGGTTGCGTTCGATCCTACTAGACGCGATGCGTCTGTTGTCGAGAACAGTACCACGTCTTTGGCGATTAAGGATGAGTCCACTATGGACACATCTGAGCCGACCAGCCAGGATTCTTCAAGTGTGTCTCACACTCCCGCGGAGTTAGATTCTTCTATTTCAGGAAAGCCACGAGACTCCTATGGCAACAGATGACACCGCTTCGGCGACCGTTCTTGCACCTTCGGTACGACCTCGATCGAGGCAGGTCTCTCTCTTCCTCAGCCAATGAGGACGCTCCTTGCTCTAGCGCTTCGTTGCGTAGGTTTCGCAGCGATCAACACCTCGCACCCAAGGAGAGGGACCCTATGGCTACCATGACCGCTTCCATGGAGCAGCTGTGTGTCGACACCGCAAAACAGCCCGCGCAAGCTTCAGGTCGTGCTTCACCTACGGGTCCACCAGTAAAGGTTAGCAGACCTTCGTCCAGCCGTCGCCAGCCTGTGACCCCAGAACCTGCGCAATCTTCAGGACAAGGCTCGTCACCTAAGCCCCATTTGGGGCTCGTGGGGGATCGTCTTCCGGCTCACGTGGGGGTCAGGCCGCCAACCGTAGGCAAGCACCAGCCGCAGCTCCGCGCAACCGTCAGCCCGCGCCACCAGCGGCTCCCCAGAGGAGAGCACAAGCTCCTCGTAATAATGAGCGCCCTAGAGCGCCTCGTCCGTACCAGGGTGGTCCGCTTCCACAGGTTCACACGTCCCAGATGCCGCGGTTCACCCCTGACGGGTTTTCGCACTACCTAATCAACCAGCACCCTTGGGCTGAGTTTGTTAATCCCCGCCCAATTCGGTACCTTCGCGAAAACCGTCCGACGGTTACTACCACCTTGGACGTTAACATTTATCGGCATCTTCCGGACTCAGGTTATTTATCGTTCGTTTTAATGAAATCTTTGTTTAAAGAAACGGTGTTCCGAGGCGACAGGCTCCCCCAGTCAGTGCCGTTTATTGAGCTGCAACATCTCGAGGACACCATCGCCTTCCGAGCCCGAACCAAGCTCGTGATCGACCAGCTGTTGAATGGCTCATACGTGGACGAGGATGTCTCCGGCTTGGCCCAAACCGACCAGCATAAGTACGTAACTGTACCCCCCGTATTTGAGGGCTGCCGACCTGCTCTCTACCAGGTGGTCACCACAGGATGGGGTACCGGAGTGGTCCTCGAGGCCAAGGATTTCTTTCACCGTTGGGCCGGACAGGCGCGATCTCCATTGTATCACATTGGACCAGTTCTCCATCGAAATCATGTCTGGACGTCGTGGCTTCAATAAATCCCTGGTATCGGCTAAGGACTTCGTGTGGGTCTACAACGTTGAAGCCCTCCCGCCAAGCACTTCAGCACCCCAGGGCCACTCTTGAGAAAGCCTCCGTCCCACGGACGACAGCTCTCGAGACCACCTCTGTCTTCTTTTTTAGGGTCTCCCACTTCGCCTTCGTCACACCCGAGGACCGCGAGGAGGACATCTACGGCATGATCTTGTCCCTCACCTTCCGTTACAACCGCGTTCTCAATGCTCGGCGGTTTTTGAAGGTTGCCCTGATGCGGTTACAACTTACACCATTCGTTTGCTCTTTTCTCTTGACAATCTCAGGCAATACGAGATCGTCAAGGCGCGCGCTCGCAAAAACGTTTCATCGGCAATGCGATTTTCAGAGCCCCCCGCATCACTGCACGCTCGCGAGCAGCTAGCTAATATTGTTCGATGTTTCCTTCCGATGCATCCCGAATTCTCCCTCTGACGGTGTCTAAGATCTCCCTAGCAGAAAAAGATTGGTTTGCAGGACCGCCTCGGTTCATTTACTAATTTTTTCAGGGATCCGGTTGGATCGAAGCAAAGGTTAGCGAAGATCTGCAACACCGCCTGTTCGGCGCTTGCTGCGGTCAACGCGGCAGGGGATGATCGACGCACGCACTGGGTGCCCGCAACAGTAGTGACCCCCCTATGGTACCCTCTCCGCCTGAAGTTGTCCTTACAGGTATGCCGAGCGAAGCTGGATGGTCGCCTGGACGACGCGTTGTACTCTGGGCACCGCGCTCGGTTTCCTCTGGACCAAGGTTACCTCGTGACAGCTGTCTCCCACGAGAAGCTGCTCATCGTAGTCATAGAAGCGTTCCGCTGGTCACACAACTCGCTCACTAGCTTAATCAGGAGATTCGGCCGCGACAGCGAAGACGGACGCGTCATCGACCTTTGCGTGCGGCTAAGCAAATCCACCATCGCAGCTAATCCCATCTACGACGTCCCGACCAGAAAGACGCCGTCGCGTCGGCACCGCGCAAATACCTCTCGTGGCAATACAGGCCGCGTTTGGTACCGGCAAAACCCTCGTGGGGCTATAATAGCGGCCATTATTGCTGCGAAGTCCAAGACGACGGTTATCGTGATGCAGCCGTTGCTCAATTCACGGAGACGCTGCTCTCCTTGCGCGACTTTCCACAGATGCAAGTGGTCCGGCACATCTCCGACACTGCGGCTGCGGAGAACCTCTGCCCGACGGCGGTCGACCTGAGTAAGGTCTTGAAGAGGCTGCCTGATGATTTCAGGGACCGCCTCCTACCAGGGGATCTGCAAACCTGCCGTAAGTTCAAGCGCTGCCGGCAGCTTCTCGAAGACTATCTCGAGCAGCCGGCGTTGGTCCCCGATATGTCGGACGACGACAAAGAAGAGTACGAGATAGCTGAACGCTACGTCTCTCGTACCCTCAAACGTATGGTGCGCTTACTGTTCCACCTGAACCGTCCGGCGGTTATCTGCATGACCACCTCGTCCCTGCTCAATTCGACGGGTAGCGGTGGGAATTTTTGCCCCCTACGTCGCCTTCTTTCCGAGCCGTGATTGGAGACGAAGCGTCTCAAATCCCGGAGCCCGCCCTCCTGACCATAGCTGGTCGTCTACAGCACGCTCGCCATGTCTACATTGGCGACGTTCACCAGCTGGCCCCCACGTGAAGTGCCCTCCCAACTCCAACCCGGCACTCCACGGCGCGCGTAGCGTCATGTCACTCCTAGTGCACGCACCAGCTGTCCCGGTGGCCCCCTAATCACTACCTTTAGGTCCCACCCGGCACTCATAGCGCTCCCAAATACGATCGCTTATGAACGGCGCCCTGGTCAGTGGCACCTCGGCTAATACCCGCCGCATGCTCCTCAACGTGATGGAGTTTCCAGCGAGGGGCATACCCTTCATGTTCGTCGATGTCAAAGGAACAGCCTCGCGCGCGCAGAGCAAATCCCTCTCCAACGATATGGAGGCGCGGATCTGCAACCAGTTCATCACCCGCCTGATGCACCGAGGAATCGCTCCTCGCAACATCTGCGTCATCACCTTTTATAGGGAACAGTATCGGTTGATGAGGGACGACACGGACCACTACGGCGTCGAACTAACCACTGTGGACTCCGTACAAGGACGCGAAAAGGAGGTTGTTATGTTGCTAACCACTAAGAACTGATTTAGATCCCGACGCCGCGGAGTTCATCGACGACTACCGCCGCCTCAACGTGGCGATATCGCGTTGTCGGCACGGGCAGTTCATTTTCGGCAATGCGGATTCACTTCGGCAAGCTCCGACCTGGGCCCGCCTCTTGCACTGGGCCGACTCCATCGGTGCGGTGGTTCCTTCTTACCACCTCGACCGCTATCTCAGGTTGTAAGATCTCTTTTCTTGTATGGTCAAGTGTTCTTCTACGATCTCATTTGACTCGGACACTTTTAAAGTCCGGGACGGACTTCGGGTAAAGGGGGGAGGTGTGAGCCGCGCCGAACGGCGCGGCGCTTCCATGTTTTGGTATGACTCACGCTAGCTTTTCAGGGCGTGGCGCGACTGCAGCAGGACGATGCGAGGAGTCGACCGTCTGCCAGGTCCGGAGCCTGCAGCCCGTTCCTGCCAGCTTCCCTGAGGGCGATGCCCCCGTTACCAAGAACACATGATCTCTATTGGTGCCTCCGTTTGCCTTGTAACGTTGCCTTGTATCATTTTGTATGCCTATTGTAATTCTTTATTACCTGTGAGGTTGATTAAGATCTGGCTTGTGAACCTATTCCATATTCTTGATCTCCTTTTATGTCTTTACAGATAAACTTTATTAAACAAGCACCTAGAGTATCACAGACGTAGGTGATTAGCACCTCCCTGCGGGCGCTAGCTGACTGTGATCTTGGGCATTATGGCGCCGGCGCCAGGCGGTTTCAGACCAAGTTGGATGTGATATTCGTGTTCAGGAGGTCGAATTACCCCTAGAACTCCAACTTTCAGCCAATCTGCCCCCGTAGAAAAAGGTTGATTAAGATCCGGCTTGTTTTCGAAAAATTGGGTTTTTTAGGTAAAGCGCGTCGAATGTGGTGTGAGTCCGCAGCCGACTATCGCAATGCATTCAACCTCACGCCCAAATTCTTTTGTGAGCCACTTGCGCCCTACTGAACAATCGTTATTGTCTAATCGAGTCCCGGATGACGTCTATACTCCGTTTCAGTATGGCGTGGGATACGCTTTTTTTGTGGGATATTTGCATCTGGAGCAACTGTTGTGCTGCCCCTGCGGGACGAATTCGATTACAATTGTTCAAAAAAACTTTAAAGGAAGCCGCAGCCTCTGCCACACTCGAAAGGGCGCAGCCACGCCGTTCACATGTGCAGGATATGGAGTGTATGTTTTGGTCAATTCCGAACACAGTGCGAAAGACAGTAGACCGTGAAGCGTATACCCCGCTACCCCTCTCCCATTTCGGTTACATGGAAGACAAAACAAATTCTTCGTCGTAGAAGATCAGAGATGAAATAGTTCCTGTAGAGGTTTGTCCAGCAGCAACAAACAAGATTCTTTGAATGGCTGTACCCGTCTTCAGGTTTGCATCCTATAAAACACATTAGAATAACTTCAAAAATGTTGAACGAGTTCACTCACTGAAAGCAGGAAAAATTTCGTTCAACTGGAGGGTGAATGGAGTGCCATGTCAATATCATCAAATTGGTAGGCCTTCTTGACTAAATTACGTATGTATTAGGTTGTCCGGAAAGTTCTCAGCGTTTTGGGTGTTTCACTTTAAACGATCGTAACTTTTTTAATACTCATCGGATTTAATCGAAATAGGCACCATTCGAATCAGCACACTTTTGCCAATGTGACAGCAGTCGAGAAATCCCATCAAAGTAAAAAACTGGGTGGTCGAAAATCCACGAAGGCTTTTTTGCCTGGTCCTGATTGATGAAGTATTTCCCAGCAAGGAAGTTCTGAAAATGTTTGAAAAGGGAATATTCGGTTGGTGAAGGTCTGGAGAATATGGCGGTTGAGGTAGAACTTCAACCCCCAATTCGTTCAATTTATGGATAGTGATTTGTGAAACGTGGGCGGGCGTTGTCATGCAAAGGAATCGGACCCTTTCTTTTGATAAGTGTTGGCTGCATCTGACAAAATTTTCGGTACATTTCGTCGATTTCTTCACAGTAGGGTTCTGCTGTGATGGTTTGGCCTGGTGATAAAAAGTTATAGTGGATCACACCAGCCGATGACCACCAAGCCGTGACCAGAATCTTTTTTTCGTGAGGGCTTTGAAAATTACCTCGGTGGTTCGTCGAAATCCAACCACTGTCCGGAACGTCTCCTGTTATCATACATGACCCATTTTTCATCACAGGTGACAATTCGGCCCAAAAACAGGTCGTTTCTGCTGCGCAAAAGCAATGCAGAAGGAACCTCGAGACGTGCCAATTTCCGGTCACTCCGAGGCACCCAATTGTCAAGTTTTTTCACCTTCCCAATGCGTTCCAGACCATCTGCAACAGTGGATTTGCCAACGCCTAGCTCTTCTGCTATCTCTCGAACTGTTTGGGATGGGTCAGCCTCCAAAATCCCCCTAAAATCCTCGTCAGATATTGCTTTAGGTCGACCGCTATGAGGTTCATCTTCAAGGCTGAAATCTCCAGAACGAAATTTGTTGAGCCATTGCCGCACAGTGCTTTCTAGCACTATTGGGCCCCCACACCTGGTTAATTTGTTGAGCTGTTTCGATTGCGGATTGCCCCAATTTATAGTCGAAGAAAAAAATCGTCCGAAGTGCTCTTTTCACATGCTTGAAAAAATCTTGAAAAAAGGGGTTTATCAATTATACCATCAGATAGCGCAAGAAATTCTCTACAGGATGTGCTACTGAGAAGCAAGGCAGAATGAGTTTTTAATCAGCAGTGAATGTACAAAAAAATAGGTGCACAAAACGCTTTTCCGGACAACCTAATATGTATTTGTGAATCTTTCGCCACGCGATGGGAAAGCACAGCACGCAGCGCATCTTCCATTTAACATGCCATTGATTTTTCCAGCGGAGTTAGCAACTGCAACGACGAGACAAGGGAGAAATAGCGTGCCAGTGGTCAAGAACGTCATTGAATGCTGGCTGAAGGGATTAGGAATATATGGAGAGCACAGGCGGTTAATGCAAGGCTAGGGGCTTGGTCGCGACTTTTCTGCAGCTCCCGAGCTGCTGCCCACTTTATACCAGTATTTATGTTGGTGGTGTGAAGCACTGTTTACAGATTTCATATGGGTTGTAAACATACCTGTTTCCAAGTTGTCGTTTTGACTTACTTTCACGGCCTCGCAGTAACTAATTTTGATTTTTTCATTACCTCTACCTCCATATAAGTCCGTCGCTCTCTTTTAGTAAATGTAATTATCTTCAGTGATAGCAATACGTAAGCCTCTGCAGCTAAGCCTGGAGCACCTTATTCCTGTTATAAGCGCCGTCTTCCTCATCCATATTTGATCTTATTTTCTATGTTCCACGCTCGTCTAGATCTATACCCGGAAAAGTCGAATGGCGACTTCTCCGAGGCATATTGTCTAGCTTTTGCGACAACTATATACGTTCAGGAATCAGTCCATTCAGGAGACGCGTTGTTGAGGATTCCCCAACAGGGGGTGGTCGTATTTGGTCGCTGGGAGAGGGGGGGGGGTCGTATTTGGGCTAAGAAAATTTTTTTGATAGTTGATTTTTCTTGCTTTCAGGGACGTTGTAAAAGGGAGGGGTGGGGTCGATTTGCTCGTTGTTGGGAGGGGGAGGGGTCGTATTTGCCTTCTGACCTTCTGAGAGAGAATGCTGACTTTTCGTTTCCGACTTTTTCCTGTTTTATGTGTACTTAGACCCCCTTCCTCCGCTCGACAGCAAAATTTTTGGGTAAAAGTAGGACAGTTTTCAGGAGGTTCCTGAAAAAGTGGTAGGAACGTGGAAAAATCTAAGAAATAATAGATTAGGGGGAGGGGTCGCATCTTCCTGGCTATATACGATACCCGCCGTAATTAGTTGCGCGTAAATTGTTAAAAAACGAAAATAACAACCATATCGCGTTTTTTTTTTTCGTTTCTCGCCACAAACTCAATTTGCAAGAAAGTTGTTCTCATATTAGCAGTATTAGGCTCAGCTTGTCGAGTTCTATGAGCTGGTATTCTGAAAAGCTGAAAAAGTTGAAAAATGAACTCTGCTTCCTTCATGGAACTTTCTATGAGGCATTGTTCACAGTCTCCAGGCCCTGACGAAACGGCGGTTGGGAGAAAAGCAATAAATAGTCATCGATCGGAGAATCGCCCAACCGTCCAACCGCCGCGGTTGGGCGATTGGGCGAAAAGCAGTAGATGTGTATCGATTTCGCTGGCGAAAAACGCCACCGCGATGGAGCTAGCGTTTTGTCGAAGGCGAAAAACGTCGCGGTTTGGCGAAACGCCCGTCGATACGTACCAAAACCTTTCGCGCCCAACCGCCAGGCTCTTCGCCCAACCCCCGTCGATATGTACCGAAAAGCTTTGTGCCTAACCACACACGCGTTTTCAGAGAACCGGACCGCAGAGTGTGAACAATGCCTGATCCGTCGCTGTTTCCCTCGGCTACCTGCCCTGTCAGCGCTCAATCGATCTCCCATGTAGTTTTCCCACCGAGGTGTCAGGGCATTGTATTGATCGGTCTCACTAATTCAATCTATAAACGTGGTCTGTTCTATTCACTATTTCGCAGAAGGTTCGTGAGGACTGGTTCGAAGAAATGTTGCTTTCATTTCAAGTTTGACTTGCATCGAAATTTCGAAACGTTGCGCTTTGAATCGATCTGAGTACTTTCATGATCCACCAAGCATGGAGAGTTATCCGAGTTCAAACCGAGCTCTGTGTACATTGCAGGGTCAGTCGGGATGTATTTCATACTGTATAAAAATGTTTGCCGTTCGAAGCAGTCAAATGTCGCATTTCCAGAAATCGTCATAATTGCGTTTTGCAGTCATCCTGAAGTATTCTCTACACATTTCCATAGCATCCCACTAGATATAGTATTGAATCGGCTTTCTTTTTTCTTAAAAGATCTCACTTCACACCCATCATGCCTCTCGGGGAGACTCGCCTGCGGTGTTGACTGACTTATTTACCTTTTGTAATCTTATTGTATATATTATTATTATATTATTACTTATTTTACTTTTGTAATCAGCTCGACAGTGTCTTTTACTCAACATTCCCTTAGTTGGTTTAGCCCATCTACACCAATCCAATTTTCTTCCTCTTACACGTATTTAGTACTCAAACCTGTTATATCATTCTCTCATTTTTACTGTACAGTTCCTTCTCATCTTTATTGCATGAATTTTACACGTGAGCTTTTTCTACATGTTTTCTCTTTTTGTCCTATTTCTTAGCTCCTTCCCCTGTGTAGTCTATGTCCATGTCTTCAACCCTGTCGTACTGACGAGCCTGGGGGTTGGTAAGACTTCGATGATTCGTAGTAAACGACATTTTTTCAGCAACTTCAATAGAACTAAGGACTACAATTGAAAAATTTGAATCACATGAAACAATCAAAGATGAAAAGCGTGCTAAAATGAATTAAAATGAGAACACATAAAATTAGGCTTAGATGGTAGTGTTACAGTAAAATCCAGATTTTTCGACATATTTCTTCACGCTTACGCATTGAGTGCTCCGATTTGGAAGGCATACAAGCATCGAAGTTCAAAAAGAAAACGTGCACAAAGGAAAGGGAGTGGTGTACTGCCGGAGACATCATGGAAAATCAGAGAATTGGTGGGAACGGAATAAAGGGAGGAGTTTTATCGTTCATGCTCTACTCTGCTTAGAGTTCCGCTGATCCAGCTCCGCGTTAAATACTGAGTACGACGGACCTTTATGATACGGTGTGAGGTTGATAACCTGAAACAGTTTCAACGTAGTACGGTCATATTTTAATCGAAACCTCTCTAAGTAGAGCGGCATTAATAATGCCTTGCAATTGCCTGGTGGCGAGTTTCTTGGCGCAGACACCATCACCACGCGTCCCGGTAATGACGATAGAGGCCTAGAAGTTCAGATCATTTGGGATACCTTCCATGATGAAAGCAATACGAATTTTTTTCAAAACGTGCCCTTTTTTCCTGTTTGGATTGCAGTAATTTCATGTTGTGTACGTCTGCATTTCAGTTGTTGTAAGTGGTTAAATGTGTTTTGACATTTTAAATTTATGAAAACATCTTTTTTTCTGACATTTCCTACGTTTACTTTTATTTTTTCCTTCTACTTTCCATGTTCAGTTTGGCTCAGTCGTGTCTGTAGACGAGAGGTCAGGAGTTAGTGAGAGAGCAATTAAGTCAGGCAACACCGCAGGCGAGTCTCCCCGAGAGGCATGATAGGTGTGAAGTGAGATCTTTTAAGAACACCACACACCCGTGGGATAGCTACTTTGGAGGTCGATTGAGCGCTGAGAGGGCAGATAGCCGAGGGAAACAGCGACGGGTCATAGAAAGTTCCATGAAGTGTTTTTCATATGAGTAGATATAATAGCATTCTCCATGTGGATTTGAATGGTACTACTTTGACTGGGATTTTCTTTCCTTTGGAAAAAGCGTAAATTTTGCTCTGAAATGAAGTCTTGAAGTTGGCACCCGATAACAACAACCAGTCTAAATATGCCACTGTTTTCCACCAAGTTGTTGAAAAGCTCAAAGCCTCCTGTATGGAGCTTTTTTATGGAATTTTTGGGGCCACTCAGAGCGCTGGAAATCCTGTTCAAAACGCTGAAAATCGAGTATTTGCCGTAGTATCGCGCGATGTGCTCATTTCAAGTAGCTGAAAAACCCTTCTTTTTGACTTCATTCTAGAATTTCGCGAATAATAGAGGGGGGGGGGCTCCATACATTAGGCCCGTTGTGCTCGTGTGGTCCGAACTGAACCAGTGCTCGAGATTTTTCGGACTGAAAAGGCTA
Organism: Cooperia oncophora; assembly: GCA_036418165.1. Classification (NCBI taxonomy): domain Eukaryota; kingdom Metazoa; phylum Nematoda; class Chromadorea; order Rhabditida; family Trichostrongylidae; genus Cooperia; species Cooperia oncophora. Next base: position 21,037 of record MU912398.1, read on the forward strand.
TATCGTCCGAAAATGACATCGAGCGGAACCCTTGCGACAAGTCATTAACGAGGTCAATCGTCCCATTTTCCTACGACCCTTGTAAACGTAGTCTGTTGAATGTCAGTTACCATTTGCATATACCAAACTTATAGAACTTCTGTTTCTAGGCTAAAGAAAATATCAGCAAATCGCAAGAACTTCCTGAATATCCCTGACAAGTTCAGTGTACAGTATTAGCGTAAAATACAATTGTTATACGTGCGCTCCTTGTGGACTTACATTTATTAGGCGCCGCTTTGAGTTACGGTTCTTGCCTTTTAGTACTGGAGTTGGCATACAGTAATGGTCACACTTACTCAAATGCACGGTCCGCTGCAAGGAGAGTAGGAAGTGGTGTTAAAAAATGGAAGAGAAGTTGCCGAGGGAGCCGGCTGTGAAGAGGAAGTGTAAAATAGAACGTTGGAAACTCCTCTGATAGGCCATTCCAGCCTCAAAGAGTTGTACGGGTAGAAGGCCAAAAGACCGCGTCTTGGGGCGAGTCTAGTAGGTCAATTCCTTGTGATTATCGTATTCACACTTCATAACAGACAATGGAGCATCCACTCCTGCTACTTGTTCGTTAGCGTAGCTTTTGGCTGGGAGGCGGAAGGCAGAGTCTGGGGGCGGAGTCACTGGAAAAAGCGAGGTGTTGCTAGAGTGACTTTTCGCTTTAACTGCTCTACCCTACAACTTTCCCCCGCGTAACCATCAGAAGGTTGTACAATGCGGACCACACGACTCTTTCCTCACAAGTTTTTGCATTTTCATAGGTCATCGCGAACCACTCCTTTCTCCTCTAAATAGGAGAACCCACTTGACTACTCTGGCTCGCAATATGAACGTATTGAGACTTTAGGCATTGTTTACAGTTTCTGACCTTCGCGAACCGGGGAAGAACTGTACCCGCAAAAAACTCTGGATATGTACTAATTAGGAGGATCGGCAGCTGCTTTTCCAATTTGGTCTCCCGTTTGTCAATTCTTCCGATCGATAGGTATCTAGCGAGTGGTGGAAAGCTCATGTGGCAGCCAGATTGGGCTCTCGCCGCGCGAGGTGAACGTCGAAGTACTGCTAAGGCATACAGCTGGTGAGAAGAACGAATTTATAAAGGATTCGTTAACTATTTTATGATGTTCTCCTTCGAACAGTGCTCTAAAACCTTCCGAGGTTTCGCTTAGTGGAAGTTCCAAGGCTTTAAAGTCACATGTTCAAGGATTTGTTTGGCCCGACAGCAGACGTTGTAATGCAGTGCTTTTGGAGTTCAATTCAGCAAAACGATACTAAAGGATCAGAAATGGTTCTAATCCACAAGTCTACGATCTCCACGGTACTATTGGGTTGGCCCATAAGTAATAGGTTTTTTTCAATTGGAAATTTTGTTCAAAAATTGAGAAGTTTTGCGAGCAAGTTCGATATCGTCTGACATGTGGGATAGCTGCCACTAACGATTATACAGTACCGCGGCGTCATGGAAGGCAGCACACTAGACGCGAGAAAGCCCACAACAAGTTGTCACTTTGTCTTCCGTTCATGTCTGATAAGGTCATGCTGCAGTACAACGGAACCTTTCTAGAGCGCAATTGCAGGATATGAGGCGAACGCTTTGAGGTAAAATGCACAATACTGCGCAAGAGACGGAGATCGCGGCGAGGAAAGCATCAGAGGCGTTTTGGATTTCTGTTAGGAATCCTCGTATGAACAACCGAGACGAGCGTCCGTCAATTTCCAATGATCTCCTCCCATTCATACCATACTGCGAGCTGTGAAGTCACCAGTGCTACGTGCGCCTCCGTATTTCGATACGTATAGTATGGAGACGTTATGGTAAATACCATTCGCTTCG